>JALLOV010000505.1:0-10074 GCA_036939655.1 Thalassiosira allenii | reverse complement strand
TGGCAGAAAGCATAGCCGGGGCAGGAGAAGGAGAAAGAGGTGGAAGGCATACCGAGAGGCGACAGCAGGCCAAAAAGCCTGATTCTCTGTTGTGATGTGATGAATCAGTATTGGAAAAAGGAGAGGCAACAACAGGCCAACAACCCTGATTTTGTTGCGATGTAATGAGCAGAATCAAATTAAAATGTCGCTGTCTATTAGATTCGAATACCAGCTTCTTGAAATGACGCAGGAAGAGAGGTCTAACAGGATTTTGCTAGGTACCGTTTTTGTTTGTTAACAATTGTACGCAGCAGCTCAAGCGTCGATGGAATGCCCACCCACTACACATATCTAGGTACCACTCGCATTGCAGTCGAGAGCCCTGTTTTATGCCATTGAGAGTAGGGACATAAGCGGGAGTCATAACGGCCGTGTTAGAGGCTGTTTGTAGTCGAGACAGATCGAATCAAGAGTGTCGTGGCCTTGAACGCATTCCTGTTGCTCTGCTAGCTGTCACTTAGTGCCTCTTCAAACCGTTGGGTCTATGACATGGTTGGCATCAGCCCTCGGCATCGAGTTCAATACATATCCTATGGCATCTTTCCAGGTGGACTTTCCTCCAAACAAAGACCAGTTCTTTTCTCGGCAATCTCAATCGAAATTGGTACGAAATAATGATCATGAAACGTCGATCCTGTTGAAACAGAAAAAGTCATCAAACGTACCCCACGATCCCCTGAGGGCGCTTTTGCCAAGATTTTGCAAGTATCGCCCAAGCTCGGGAAGAGATCGAGGGTGGTTCATATTGAATCCCTTCGGATTGGCGCTCGAGCACATTATTGATTTCCGCGTGGCATCGCCTGAAGGCTCATTCCGAGGCTTACGTGACGACTTCTCACCTGCGCGGCAGGTCGTTGGATTGGACGATACTGTGCCCCGGCAGGCTCCTGGACGACGAGGCCGGCGGGCCCGGCACGGGCCTGATCAAGGCCAGCCTGATCCACGGCGAGGACGATCTGAGGGATAGCTTGACGCCGGAGGAGAGGGGGGCGGCGTCGAAATCGCTTCCCGGGAGTCACGACGGAAAGGTGGAACGGCTTTGCGTGAGCAGGGACAACACGGCGGCGGCGCTCGTGGGCCTGCTCGGCGCGCCGAACACGATCGGGAAATCGGTCACGATAGTGGACGGGATACTGCCCGTAGACGAGGCGCTGTCTGAAATCGCTCGAGGAAGTTTGGTACGACCGGTACGACATCGTCCCATCTCCATGTGGACAAACAACTTTTGATACAAGAGAGTTTTTGCGAAGTGTGATAACACCTCCGTGATAGTACAAGATTAATTCTATCAAAAGATGTTGAAGCAATGAGTTGAAGAATGCTCATTGTACCGCCAAACCATGCATGGATATTTGCTTTGTACAGAAAGAAAGATTGAGAGAGATGAGTGCGAAGAGTGAATGGTTACTTTTCTTCTATGCAGTGACGGCTATCTAGAAGCAGGTCATTTTCTGGAAGTGACGGTGCAATGTAAGCACTCGTACTAATGGCACAATATTTAGTCAATGGGGAAACATCAACTTCGGGGGGAACAGTAACACTTAAGGCTGCCCTTTTTCGATGACGGCACCCCTGTTTTGAGCACGATTTACCTTTCGCACTAACTTCCTCTAACAAAACGTTTTTTGTTAGGAGGAAGTTAGCTTAACGTGATTGCGATTCAAAAAGGGTGGCCATTTTGGGCTGTCTGTGAGGCCTCCTGTAAGCAGGAACATGGCCATCGGTGAACAAGTCAGAGAGGGTGAGGCACATATCACCAATTACTGCCTACAATACCAGCAAGGCAAAGCAGAAGGAGGTACACAATCACTGGTGACGCTTGGGAAGGCCTTCAAAAACCATACAACCCCAATGAAGACTCTCTCTCTCTATCTCTGCGCGCTGCTGGGTAGTCCGTGTCTAAATTAGATATTTTGGCGCTGGTGTGACACACTGTGACAGAGTCAACACGACAACTTCTTGTGATGTAGAATTCAAATTTCCCTCCGCGCTCACACTCTCACTCTCGCGGCACGGCGCCGCCAAAGATGTCATTGGTTTTGTCTGGTGCGCTCCTCTTGTGTGGTGGCGAGTGGCGAGCTACACCTCGCTGGGTCTCTCTCTGCTGGAGGTATGTAAGTCGGGAGTAGTGCTCGATCTGCAGTTTACGTTACAAGTCCGTTCAAGAGTTATGTGTTATGTGTTGTCTGGAGTTATGTGTTGTCTGTTCACAGTGAAGTGATACAATTTTTGGTGGGTAATTTTGGCTGATGACATTCCACAGTGTGGTTGACATTTTTTCAATCTCATTGTACTCTATCCGTTCATAACATCAAAGGCGCCTGCTCAAGAGTTAAGAGGTCCATGGTATGCCCTTGAGTTGAACGTACTTCTGTTCACAATGAACAGAAACATGATTACCAACAACAGCTAAGAATTTTTGCTTGCATGACTTGAAAATCGCAGGTCTCCGCCTATCTGTACTCTCATCGAACATAGGACTGGAAGAACTTGGAGTGGCATGGTGGCACCCCGGCCCTGATGAAGCCTGTCTTTTGAGCTATCCATTGCCTTTGGATGGAAGCAGGTATTCGATCGGATATGATTTATATCGAATAGACAGGGGCGGCAGCACTGATTAAGGTTGGTTCTATACATCAAAAGAAGCATGAGACATAGGCAATATCCGATGAGGATACCACTGCTGGTGTTGTGGTCAATAGCTTCTGGTTGTCATCGAGGAAGAGGAGAAGACGCAGCGCATACTGCTGTGGTGGCAGAAACTCCGAGTATAATAGAACTCAGTGATGAACGTAGATCGACTCTCACCGCGGAACCTTTCGTATTTCGGGAGGGCGATTCACATCGAAGACATCGGTTGAGATCACGCCATGACCATTCGCATGATGCAGCATCGAAGTTTGGAGCGGGTTATGGAGCTGAAACATTTGAAACGGAAGAGCTGTCGCCGGATCCATCACATGTAAAAGAGCACCCTCTTTTGCAGACAGCTGATGACGAAGGCACCGGCAGAAAACGAGAACTGCCACGACCTCTCAAGGGCCAACTAGACTATAGTGATAGATTATTGGCGCAGAAGAAGGGTCACCCGCCGGGGTCGAACAGAAAGCCTGGGAATGCGCCAGGTATCAACAAGCAGAGAGACAGAAATGGTGGTGAAGTTGGCAAGGTGAGACCTCCTTCGGATAGAGGACGAGGAGTAGGCCGTGGACATGCGCCTGGAATAAATAAGCCCAAGCCGGAAGATGGCACAGACAGTATCGCTCTTGGAAAGAAGGAGTCGTCGAATGAGAGCAATAGCAACTTCAGCGGCAACAACAATAGAGGTGGTCAGCCGAAATACAGAGGCGCCAACCAAAAGCAAAAGAGGAAAGGTGGCAACAATGCTCGGAAGAAGACGGCCTTGAAAAGACGTAATAGAAAAGGCCCAAAGCGAAAGCAAAGAGGAGGCGGTCCTCAGAATATGAAATATCGCTATGGTGACGATAGCCATGCATGGACGAATGCGAACGGAGGCATTGCAAAGAAGGCAGTCAACAAGAATGATAATGCCACCCAGAACGGAGGAAATGAAGTAAAGTTTGGGCTAAGTGGTGCCAAGAAGAAGACCGGCAGTGGCAAACCAGGAGGCCATAAGAAGAAGACCGGCAGTCATTGGAAAGCCCAAGGCCCTCCACCGTGGGAAGGCAGTCCGTGGTGGTCGCCATCATGGGGCAAGGCAGCCAAGAAGGGCAAATCGTCCAAGCAGTGGAATCCTGGTTGGAACCCAGGCTGGGGCGGCAAATCATCAAAGCAGGGCTGGGATGGCGGCTGGAAGCCGCCCAAGTTGTGTCCATGCCCACCACAAGATGCGCACGGTAGCTGGCCTGCCACACCTCCTGCGGGTTGGCCTGGGCCCTGGCCGCCCATAATGATATCACCTTACAGCAACAAACTTGACTCCAGTCCGATTTTGAGCGGAGGAAGGGCGGCAGAGAAGCGACAACAGCGAGTCCGCCCGGCTTCAGAGATAGCTAGTCGGGATGAACCTCGAGAGTTACATGCTGCCCCCGCTACCGGCTCTGTCGGTGATGAAGGTGAAATGACGCAGCCTAATTTCGGATGGAATGCACCATATGGCTGGGGTGGCGGAAACTGGTCTCCCAGCAACGGCCTACCGGGCTGGGGCTGGGGTCAAGGATCAAAATCAAGCAAGGGTTGGCAGGGAGGCTCCTCGTGGGAACCACAGTGGAAGCCTGAGTGGAAACCGCCTTTGTTGTGTATATGCGAGACTCCCCCGCCGACGCAGATGCCGACCTATCCACCCACATATTTACCCACGTACGAACCAACATATGAGCCCACCTACCCACCCACGCCGCCGCCAACACCACCGCCCTTGTCAACACTGCCCCCCTCGCCACCTCCGCTCAAGATGCCAACCTATGTGCCAACGTATGCGCCCACCAAGAGTCCGAATATGGAACCAATAACGCCGATCCCTACATACATGCCTACTTATTCTCCGAGTATAAGCCCTAACTTGGAACCCACAACGCCAGCGCCGACAATAAGCCCTAACTTGGTACCTACAACGCCAGAGCCGACGCCGGTGCCGACGCCGGTGCCGACAATAAGTCCTAACTTGGTACCCACGACACCGGCGCCGACGTACGAACCGACATATGCTCCGACTGACGAGCCCACAGTTGGAACGCCTCAGCCTACCACCAGCAGTGAGGGTGAGTAATCGTAGCTTTCATTTTCGGAAGTTTCTGGTGTTGATTTGGAGAGCATGGGTATAATCACAATCAATGTATCGCTCACCGTGACTCGTTCTCTCTTTATTCATTCATCGAAGAATGCAACTGGTTCTACTGGGGAGGCGAAGAAGGACGTGGCGAGCCAGTCGGTGAAGATCAAGAAGTTCCCGAATTCCAAGCTGATGAAGTAATCGACCTATCAGCTGGGTCGAGGCATACCTTCATCATAGACAAGAATGGCTTGGCCTATGTCAGCGGTTTCATTGAGAGCTTTCATTCCTATCAGGGACACATGGGTGTCGAGCGCGGCATGTTGACTGAAGGTCCAAATGGGTTCATGAATGTCAATGTCGTCAAGAGTGGGGAAAATACTGTACCTGCTCCAAAATTTGCCAAGGTGTATGCCGGGGCGGGTGCACCCGGCGACTCGCGTGATATGCATTCGTTACTGATCGATGAGGCCGGCAATGTTTATACTTCTGGTAATAATGACATGGGCCAACTTTGCCACGGCGGTACAAAGTCAGAAGATGTGTTTAAGAAAGTTCAAGGCTTGCCGGGTCCAGCAGTGGCGGCTGGGGTTGGGTTAGATTTTACACTCATATTGCTATCAAACGGACAGGTATTTGGCTGTGGCTCGAATGAGAATGGCGAGCTCGGTCTCGGCCCGACTGTTTCGCGTAGTGAAACTCCAAACAATGGCAATGGGCTGAGCAACATCATTGATTTGAGTGTGGGCTTAAACTTTGGCTTGTATTTGCAAAGTGGAGGAAAAGTGCTCGGGAGCGGGAGCAACTTGTTTAGTCAGCTATGCGAGAGTACTGAAGGAGATCCTGTCGACGTGCCCAAGGTGAGACAAACACGATATTCGTGTGCCTGTAAGATATTTGCTTCAAGAAAGTGACTAATGCTCGCGGGTTTGTACATTTCCTCTTCTGATTTAAGGAGCTAAATGTCAAGAGCGTCAAGCAAATCATGGCGGGACGCGAATCATCGTACTTCCTCTACGAAAACGGGAGCGTTGAGTCCTGTGGCCGGAACGACGAGGGACAGCTCGGCGATGGAACCTTCGAAGACTCCGATAAGCCCGTAAAAGTGAACATACCCAAGGACTACGAAATCCATACATTGGGATCTGGTCCAAGCTCCCAGAGCGTATTCTTCATCGCCGATGAGGATGTGGTTTATGCTGCTGGTCAGAACTATCGTTATCAACTAGGAATTGACGAGATTGGCTCGAAGGAATTTCCAGTGTTGGTGGAATTTGATGCCCCATCGAGGCACGAGATTACCAAGATATCGGCAAGCGGGACGCACACTGTTGCTATTAGCTGTCCTATCATTACGGAGTCACCCACATCCTATCCCACGACATCGCCGACAGTGAGTTTTCATGCTCGTTTCTTGCATCGGACGATGATGCATTCACCAGCTCACAATACTTCATCACCCCTTCACACAGTCTTTCCCCACGATTACGCCGACCTTTTCGCCGTCGCTCAATCCGACGGAGTATCCGTGAGTAATCTCGCATTGCGCAACAAGATTTGTATGAATCGGGTCATCCTTTTTGAAGTTTATCTCACAACTTTACACTTCCTCTTCTTTTTCGGTTTCTTTATGAACAGAACCACCGAACCAACTCAATTCCCTACTGTGACGCCCACATTCTCTCCCTCAATCAACCCAACTGTGGAACCTACTTTTAGCCCGTAAGAGCTTGATTTTTTTTCTGTCATTGGGTTATCTTTACAGATTGTTTAAGTTCCAACTCGCTCATGTATTTGTTCTTTTGATCTCGCATTCCACCAGAACACTTATTCCAACCGTGGAACCAACAATGTTACCGTAAGAACTTATTTTTTTCTGTAATTGAGTCATCTGCATACTATTTCAGCTCATTTTTCTCCCTTTTGATCTCGTTCCGTCAGAACACTTCATCCGACGGCCTCGCCAACGCTCTTCCCAACTATAAGTCCAACGCTGAGCCCCACGTTTGAAACACTCGATCCTACTACAAGCCCAACACAATCACCGTAAGATCTTGAGATTGATGCTAGTTCTGTGTTGAAAAATATCTGTAGTGTCATTGACTAATCTTGTGCACCACTCCTATCATCAGAACACTTGATCCCACATTAAACCCAACATTGTCGCCGTGAGTCTTTAGTAACATAAGAAGATTTGTATGATCCGGTCTTTATTTGTGACGTTTGACTAACAACTTTATTTCCTTTCCAACAGGACGTTTGAAACGCCTGATCCGACCATCTCTCCCACGATGTTCCCGACCACAAGTCCCACGCTATCCCCAACATATATTATAACACCTGACCCAACATTCAACCCCACCCTGGAACCTTCCTTCTCGCCTACTTTTAGGCCGACCCTCTCCCCCACCCTGATTGCGGTGAATTGGTATTATTGGGGAGCAGAAGAGGGACGAGGAAATACTCTTGGGCAGAACCAGCAAATCCCGCAAGAGATTCCAGATGAGATCATTGACGTTTCAGCTGGATCGAGACATACATTCCTCATTGAAGGCGATGGCACTCTTCAGGCGGCAGGTTTTATAGAATCCGATTTCGGTTACCGCGGACACCTGGGGCTTGGGCCTGTAGGAAATTGCAAGAACGGTCAGGGAAAGCTGTGCGAGCTAACGAATGATCCACTCCCAGTTGAGACTGTCGTAGATGCCAGCGGCAAAACGGTAGATCCTCCAAGTTTCGAGCGTGTATACGCCGGAGTAGGTGTTCCAGCCGATTCTGGAGAAATGCATTCTTTGGTAATATCAAAAAATGGCAAAGCATATGTAACTGGGAACAACAATAAGGGGCAGTTATGCTTGGGGGACCTAAAGACGGAATATGTGGATCTGTTCCATGAAGTCAGCCTTCCTGGCGATGCTGGCAAGGCAGTTCGAGGGGCAGTTGGGGAAGAATTTACATTGATCCTGACCGACAAGGGCAAGGTTTTTGGCTGCGGCACGAACGAAATTGGACAGATTGGACAAGGCGATGATGTGGATTTTGTCGCCAAACCTGTCGAGATCAAGGGACTGGATGGCGTCACTGACTTGGCAACGGGCCTTGGCTTTGCTATCTTACTCAACAAGGATAAGAACAAAGTCTGGGGGATGGGCGGAAACCTATATGGTCAGCTGTGTGGTTTCTCTGGAGGAAGCCCACTGACACAACCAGACGATGTTTCCCGGGTGAGTCTGAACGTCGACTTATGAACTCAATTCTGCCTTGACTAACTTTTTATTGACTTTTCACGTGTTTGCTGCTGGAACACCCACCTTTAGATTATTTTCGAAGGAGTCGACGACGATGTGGTTGCGATAGAGGCAAACAGAGAATCTTCCTATTTTCTATACGAGGACGGAACAGTACGGTCTTGTGGAAGGAACGATGAAGGACAACTCGGCGATGGCACCTTCATCAATACGAGCCAAAAAGATCCAATAGTCAAAGTTGACTTGAAGAAAAAGATCATTTCTCTAGGCTCGGGTCCCAGTTCTCAGAGTGTCTTCTTCATCGGCGAGGATGAAGTTTGGGCTGCAGGCCTCAATGATCGGTATCAACTAGGCATAGATGAGATTGGATCGAGGGAGACGCCTGTGAAGGTCGATTTTGCTGGTCCAGTTGAAATTGAATTCGTGTCTTCCTCTGGAAGTCATACAGTGGCAAATGGTAGATACTTCTGAAAGTCCGGGGCAAAGATTTGCTGCCTGATTTCATTTGAATTACATGATCCATTGCCTTAGACTTGTTTATATGTGATGTAAAATACAATACAAGGGAAGCTTGAAAGCTATAACCAATAAATGAAAATGTTTTTGTTGAGATATGAATCCGCAACCTAAAGAGCAGAAGAAGTCTGCTGATGCCCTCCCGGGTACCTTGTAGAGGAAGGTCCTGACTGGTTGCACGTGTACTCAGGGCAAATAGGTGACTGGTGACTTTGAGGCCTTCAGATTCAGCCCAGGTCTGCGTTGGAATGGAGTTATCTGAGTGTAAGCAGATCCTGCTGCCATTGAGAAGGTGGTCAACGAAGTCTATTGGCGGTGTTATCCCCGCCCCATTGTTTGGTGTTACCTCAACCTAGAGCTAAAGCTAAACCAAGTGAATGTTTAAGTGGCCATGCCTCTTCTGGATGGGAAGAGAAACCAGAGAAATATGTACACATTGTGATTGGCCTGAATTGGACGAAGAGACCAAGTAGTCAGTAGGTAATAGTCTTGGAATTGTGGTAAAAAAATAGACTCTAGCTGGAGAGGATCAGACTGGCCCGATGTAGAGTTGCAGTGAGATCAGAATTACCCACACCATACTTTGCTTGGTGCTCTCCCTCTACAATAGTTCTCCCTCTTCCAGAGAGTTTCAGTCTGGCACAATGTATGTGTGGAATTAGCAGGTACTTTGTGGTCCTGTGGTGTCATTTGATTTTTTTATAGACATGTCCAGAGCTGTGTGAGTTTCCCGTTGGTTCCTAATCAAAAACAAGACAATCAGGTTGTCTCAGGGGGACAGTAGCCTTCTAAGACAACCCTTTTTTGGTACTGTCTTCAGGGGAAGATTTCAATCCTGCTAGCAGAAGAACGAAATGGCCGCTCTCTTGGTGAAATTATGCTCCGGAATCGGTGCCAACAGTAGTTGTCTCAGACGGTCACTCGAAGATTGTAGGAAAATTACAAGTGGTCATCAAAATTGTAAAAAATCTTGATCATTTCAGCAGAACAGCAATCGGTGTCTTTTGTTTTTGAGACTGTGGAGGGCCTCTTCTTCCTTGGCACCAAGCCAGGACTGGTAGAAATCGGTTTTTTCTTTATTGTACGCTCTACCATGCCTACGGCCCGGGGACTTTCCAGGGGCCCCGCCTGCACCACTGCATGTGTGGCAAAAAAGACATTTAGTAGCATTGAGGAGATTGCAGGGGGCACACCATTCTATGATCAGCCCTGGGAGATCCATTTTTCACACAAAGCAACAATTTGGCCTCCACTTATTAAATTGTATTGCGTCACCTCTTCCATCTTCATCTTCTGCATCCTCAGAATGGGGTCCAGGATACTACGAATTTAAAATCAATTGATTTTGATAGTTTCTAACGAAAATTAAGACTAATCTGAGGGGGGAATAAGCAAAAAATAGGACTTTCCTTCGTGTAGTCACACTAACAGTTTTTCAATTTGAAATGAAGCTAAGCAAAAATAAGGAAATTACTAGAAGAAACCCCGTGGGGCTTCCGACTCAGAAAAGGAGCACCTAACAATAACACTTCTTGT
>JALLOV010000504.1:0-10076 GCA_036939655.1 Thalassiosira allenii | reverse complement strand
CATTCTGACTTGGCTTCCATCTATACTCACTGTGGTGTGTCCTACAAGCTGCCGCCGCCTCTGCCACCGTCGCCCTAGTGTAAAATATGGTAACCGCCCGAGTTTGTGTTTTGCGTGTCTGAGGGGTCTGATCCTAAGATACCGATCTACCTGGTATCTAACCAATTTTTTTCCAAGCATGTATCCCAATCTAGAGGTATGTAAGTTGATCACCGTAGATTATGTACCAATTCCTACATTGAACCAATGCTGAGGCCTCCGCCCGGGCCTCTCATCCATCTCCATCACATGAACCTTCTTCTGTCATCTCCATCATCTTCTTCTGTCATTTGTCCATCTCCATCATCTTCTTCTGTCATTTGGCCGCTTATGGCCATGTTCCTGCTCTCATATCTCGTGAACAATGGCAGTCTCTACTCGTCATTTGCTTCGGCAGCACATATCCGCCCCCAGCAGTGGCGATGAATTTGACGACGGCGGAGACGGCGACACCATCATGCCGTCAACAAGGCGGAAGAGTATCGATCAGCCGCCGTACCACGATCTAGCAAAATCGACCGTGATGGAAGCGCTGTCAGACGAACAGTCAGAGATGGGACGGTTTCTTCTTATGAAAAATAAGGACCGGGCAGGAGGTAGTAGCGAGGAGAAAGACAATCTACGCGATAGCATGAACAGTTTGACCGCAATGTTCTATTCCCTCTGTCTCGATCCGAAAAACATCCGCCGTGAACGTATCGTAATGTTGGCAGAAGCGTATGCGATCTTTGCCGCCCTATTCATACTAAACTGGACGTGGATCCTCTACGAGTGGGGATCATCTAAGGGGTATGGCAGTGAAACTCGCATTAGTGTAGTTTTCGAGGCCGTCATGGCTGCGGCACTGTTTTGCAATGTTCTAATGGCCATGGGTGGATCTATTTTGTGGATTCTTGCGATCATGTTCAGCGGATCGGTGGACGATTTCGTCTATGAGAGCCGGAAAAAGTTAGCATTTCTGCAATACCTTTTGATTTCAACCGTTGTGCTGGTACAATTGTAAGTGAATGTTGTAAGGAAAGTTGTTTATGGCACATTCACTTCTTACTCATCCTTCTGTTTTCTCCCCAAATAAGTGGAATATTGCTTGGTCTTTGGTCTAACTTGAGTTCTTTTGATTTGACAGGAAAGATCATAGGTATGCTGCATGTGAACTTGGTGATAAATATTCACTTTTGAACTATCCATTGCTAACATGCGAAGCACTCACCTTCACATACCGCACTGCGCACAGCTATTGTAGAAATTGTAGGAGCCATCATCGTGCTCAACATCGCTATGAATCGTAATGGGAAGTTCCAACATTCGATGCTCCCGCTGGAAACGTACCATCTACCTTTGTGGTACAAGATGGCACTTTTGTACCCTCTCCAATCGAAGAACTTTGTTACAAGAAAGGGAAGGGAAGAGTTGCGTGGCCGTGCGAAACTTCGGGCAAATGATCTTATACGAAGAGCACGGCAGGGAAGGAAAGTAACGGATACCAACAACAAATCTCGGACGGATAATACTGATGTTGACATTGAGTCTATCCTGAGAAGAGCGGCACTGAACAAGGGTAAGGACAGCAAAGATGTGACGGACTTTGAACAGCGTTTGAATGATGATTGGATCAATGAGGTAGACGAAATGAAAGGAATGAGTATCGAACGCCTGGCTCGGTATATGCCGTATGGGCTAGCTTTTGAAGTACACAGAATAATGACGGAAGGTGAATCTTAGATATTACGATATGAATATGGTGAGAATTCACACGGAGGCGCCTCAAAGTTTGATTGCAAAGTCCAAGACACCAGAAGTGTGTCTATAACCTGATCACACAACATCCCCTACATGAGTCGCTTGAATCTGGATCCTCCTGCATGGATCAAAAGTGTGGACATGATTCTTGGCACAGAATACTTCTGGTTTTGCCTGATTTCCAATTCTGTGCTTTCGAGAAGAATCTCAAGTGTTGGAACTGGATTGTTGAACAATGAGAATTATCCCTAGTAAATGTAATAGAAACCAACCAGATTCTGTGCTGGTATGGACGATGACTCCTTTGCTTGCGTGCCCAGATCGAAATAATACATCTGTATTCATCTAATGAATCACAGAACTTTCCAAACCATCATAGTTGATACCTAATTGCAATTCACATCTGCGAGGCTCGCGCGGTTCAAAGACCTTCTGTCTGCAACACTCGCTGTCGACTTGACGCTGCCAACACTCATACGAGGGTTCTCCTTCTCCATAGTATCATTTGCAGACTGATGGTCTGCGCCTTCCCCTTCATCCTCAACCTCGTCGCTAGCTGCAGCATCTTGCACGCTATCCTCATCCTCAGAGACAACGCTTTCCTCGTCAGAGGCATCGTCGACATCAACAAGCAAATCGGCGAGCTTCCTGATCGACTTGACAGTCGGACCATCGTCCTGGGCATACTCGGCCTCGCCGACATTCGCCTTGAGCCGTCGTAGCAGCGCCTTGTCCTCAACATCGACGTCGATGCAGGCACTACCCAAAATCTTGGCTAGAGCACGGTTGTAGAATGCAGGAGAGTTCTCGCCTTCCTCCGCTAGGAACTCCGCAATGTCGATGGAGGCTAGGAGGGTACTGCTGGCTTCAGTGACTACGACGTTTTCGTCCACCTTCTTTTCTTCGCCATTGCCGGGTTGGTCGATACCATCTCCTTCTCCAGCGTTCTCTGCTGCCTGTTCACCCTCGCCTGTCTCCTTCTTTTCGTTCTTCTTCGTATCCTCCTCCTCATTCTTCTTCTTGTCGGCAAGGTCGACCATGTGGCAGATGTACTCCACCATCTTTTGAGGCGGCCACCGTGAAGAGATGGAATCCTTCGCCTCGTACTTGTTCATTCCCGACAACTTCTTATTGATGATGGAAATCAGGGGACCAACCGAGGCCATCATGTCATCGTTGGCATCGAGGCTCGACATTGAATACGTAGGGAAGAAGATGCTGAGTAGCTGCTGAAGGCGGACTGGGCTGCCCACCTGCTTCGCCGCATCGTCGTCGTCCTCTGCGTCGAACTCGACTTCGGTGAGGGAAGTGTCGAAGTAAATGACGAGGAGCCACGCGATGAGGTTGGGGTCCTGCAGGCGGCCGGAGAGCAGGAGCTTGGCGGCGATTTCCGCGGCGATGATGACGATTCCTGGCTTGGAATGTCCGAGCATTTCCAGGAGCAGGTCCTTGAAGCCGCTGCTCTTCTCCTCCTCGTCGTCGTCGTTGCTGGAGGAAGACGACAGTAGCATCTTCTCGTGGATCAGGGACAGGTCGCAGAGAGCCAACGCAGCCTGCGCCCTCACTTCCACCCTCTCCTCGACGCTCCCCGCGATAGTCAGCAGCAGAGGCTTGAATTCGTCAATCACCTTGTCCTCGTCCGTGAGCAGGCAGAACTTGCTGAGGCAGATGACTCCGTGCTCTCTGACAATCGCATTCTTGCTCGTGATGGCCGGGCTCAGGTGCTGGAAGAATCCGTCGAGAATGGGATGGCCCGTCATCTTCCCGGAGATACTTTCGAGGACCAGGCTAAGGATGGCGATGATGCGCATCTGCCGGACGATGACGATGGCCTTCTCGTCGTGCTCGGCCGAGCGGAAGGTGTCGTCGTCCTCGACGTCGACCAGGATCTCGGAGATCGTCTGTAAGAACTGGGACTCCGTATCGTGCGCGGCGGCCATGGCCTTGACGCACGCGTCGACGAGGTCGTCGGGTGTGGCCAGGCGGGCGAGGACGCGGCGCATGATGGAGATGAAGTGACGGCGGCTGCCCTCCTCCAGCTCACTCGACTTGGCCATGTGAATCAACTGCAGGCAGATGAAGTTCTGGTTGTCCTCGAACTCTCCGGCCTGGCAGATTCAATTCATAGTTAGACATGAGGTGGAAGGAGTCATTTAATTGAAGCAGAGAGAGGCCCAACTCACCTCGTCCTCGTCCATCTCATCGTAGTCCTCGTCGTTGTTGAACTCGATGAGCTTGTCGATGTGCGAGTTGAGGAGGTTGCACAGCGTGGGAATGTCGGTGATGATGTCCGAGATGGTCTCGGACTTGTCGGCCGGAGAGGCGTTGTCGCACTTGACACGCAGGAAGAGCGCCAGGCTGGGGCTCAACGACGGCTCCTGCGTATCGGTCGCGCCGAACTCATTCTCCTCCGCATCATCATCGTCGTCGTCTCCGTCCTCCTTAACCTTTCGGACGGGGTAGATGTCCCTCTTCTGGAGCACCATCAGCCTCAGCGACCGGATCTCCGGCCCGCCGAAGTGCTTCTGCACGAGCTGCACGCCCTTGTCGGCGGATTCCTCGCAGTCGATCGTCGATGCCACGCTCAGGAGGACCTTGGCCGCCTGCTCGCACACGTTTTCGTTCAGGACCGGATTGAGCCTGTCGAGGAGGGCGATGGGGTCGAACTTGGTCGCCTTGAGCCAGCTGGTGACCAGAAGCTCGACGGTCTTGGCGTATGTCGTCGGACAGCTGAGCGGTTTCGGTCCGTGGTTAGACATGAGATATGAGCATGATAATAAGGAAGGCTTCCAATGAAGGGAAATGCCCATCTGTGCATCACATCACACATCATAACTCACCGCTTGGTAAGGCCAGTCCTCAAGATCTCAACCCTCTGATCCTCCGTGAGATCCCCCATGCTGACCCTCTCCCTGAGCGAGTCCAGTGCAGCCTCACGCACCTTCCCATCCACGTCCTTGATCCTCTCGATGATGCACTGGACGTTGCCGTTCCCTCCCTCCTCGCCGTCAGCATCGGTAGCAGTTGGCAGGATCTTGGCCACCAAGGCGCGGTTTCCGGCCGACGAATCGTTGGCCATGATCCATACCAGGCTCGACTGCATCGAGTTCATCACCCCTGCAAACTCCTCCTCCGACCCCTTGGAGGCTCCATCGCCCAACAGGTGGGCGCACGACGCGATGGCGGCGTTACGGACCTTGGCGATCTTGTCCGTGACGCGGGGCACCAAAGCCTTCCCGGCAACGAGAAGGCACTCCGCCTTCCACCCCGAGACGGGCGCTACATCACTGCTGCCTCCAGACGCGCCCACCTTGACGGCCTTCTTGGCACCGCCCTTCTTCTTGAGGATGGACGGGGCGGCCCGTCCGCTCTCGACCAAGTTCTTCGCGCATAATCCCAGCAGGTTGCACCCCTCTGCGCGGACGGCGTCCTTCTCGACGACGCTGTACTCGGCTGCCCGTTCAATCACCGCCCTCGCCACGACGTCGTTGTCCTTGGAGCCACACGCGAACGCTGCCGCCAGCTCGACGATGGCTGAGACGCTCTCGTTCCAGCTGTCCTTCTTCTTGGACGTGACGACGGCCGCCATGGCCGAGTCCAAGCAGTAGACCACGGCCTCAGCCGCCTCCTCCCCCCCCTCCTTGGGGAGGTCCTGGCGGAGGGCGGCGGCGGCGCGGGAGGCGGCCGAGGAGCCCCCGCCGGAAAAGCCCTCGCGCTGGTAGACGTCGAAGTGCGAGTGGACGGTCTCGGCTACGCCGACGGACGACGTGGACGTGGACGACGCCTCGTCGGCGGCGGCGTCGCCGGCGATCTTCACGGAGGGCGCCATGGTCGATCGAGAGATGAATTACCGTGTCAAGGGGATGGTGGGAGGTCTTCTGCAGCGGCTTCCGTTGCTACGATGGGGATCGGTTGGCTTGGGTGGCGTTGCTACCACGTGTGATCATCATTGTTGGTGAACCAAAACAGCGGAAATGGCAGTTGGCTTTTATGGCGCGGGAAGGTACGGGAATATTGCAGGGGCTGCGGGAAATACCGTGTTCATGTTGACACAACACGTGTCCTCTCCCCTGGCCCGCCTTGCTCTGATCTGCTCTTGTTGGCTCTGCAAGAAAGGAAGGATGCTCTCTCTAGAGATTGCTCTCTTCTCCAAATGATCAGATCTCACGTTCGGTTCTTCGATCTTCCCTCTTGTCTCCCAGGAGGAGGATGTTGGAGGTGCCCAGCCAAGGCCCAACAACCAAGGGTCTGTCGGTTTCACTCTGTCAAGTTTTCCATCTCATCACAACTTGGACCGATCAGTATCAATCATCGCCAACCCTCAACGTGTGTCAGTTTCCGTCAGCTGTGTCTGTTGGCATTTGCCGATGAGCAGAGCCCAACGGCAAATGCCAACAGACACAGCTGACGTAAACTGACATCGTTGAGGATTGGCGATGATTGATACTGATCTATGATCGGTCCAAGTTGTAATGAGATGGAACCCGACCTTGACGACAGGCCACTTGGCTCCTGGCTGGCACCTCCTGGGACAGCTCCAGCTCCAGCTATTACCTACCAACAATCTGGACTGAAACAAGGGAAGATACTCTACATTCATGGAGATGTGGCAAGAGTGGCGAGATGATGATGTAAAGTGGCAGCGACCTCGAAGCAAGTCAGGGAGCAAAGCAAGGAAGGCCGGCGGCGGCGCAAAGAACAAAACGCAGAGGGAGGCGGCGGCCGGCTCTTGTGTGTTATGAGAAGAATTTGCCTTCCAGGAACGTTCCAGCCTGCTTCCAGGGAGTGAGCCACGGCAAAAGCCACAGACACGATGGGAGATACTGAGAGCATGGAACCGATGATAGAATCTAACAGGACTTTTGGGTATCTACTATTATCACCTACAGCTGCTTTACCCTGGTTCTTTCACACGATGAATGGCTGTTGCTACGGCGGGAGGCAAGAGCGACGAGATGATGTTCACGCGAAGACGTCAGCATCATGCAGACTTGCGAGTTGCGAGGCGCACTGCTCAGCACGTCGCACAGCGGGCAGATAATACATAATACCATTTCACTTCGTCTTCAGAGATTTGCACGGAGAGAGAGTATGAATATGAACGGTACGCAGATTCTATCTAGATACACAAATCCACTAAGGAGGCTGTTTCTACTTGGAGATGTCACCTGGCTATCTAGAGAAGTAACCAAAGCAAATCACATTACAACTCTTGATTCGCCTCTCCTCTCTATTTGCATACATCATGACGTCCACTTCCCGGCCTTCCCTTGCACCTGTTGCAGCACTACTTATCGGAATAGGGCTACACCTGAAGCTGAAGGGTTGTATAACTGGGCAGAGTAGCCATTTTGACGTCGCTGTGGTCGTATCAATCGTCTTATTAACTTATGAATGGTATTTCCTACCTCAAGTCTGAGCGCAAAGTTACCCCTCTTCGACAAAGAGCACCCCTTTTTCGGGTTCTAATAATGTGAATCATCGACAGTGTGATCGAACTTCCTAGCAAACATCTCAAGTCAGAGATATCTTCGCTGGGAATAGGAAATGTACGATAAAATCTCTCCAGTATCTGCTCTATTTGCATGTTTGACTGTTCGGCGGTCCCTTGCACCCGTTGCAGCAGTCTTCGGAACAGGGATCGCCAGAAGGGGCGCAATTGGGAGTACTGGCCAATGTGAAAATGTTTTTGACGACAAACAACAAGAAGTGAGATTCATTTTTTGACCTCTGCACAATACTAATATCTCTAATCCTGTGCGCTGAACTTACGATGTGATGGGGTACAAGGCTGTAAGACCTGCTTTGTCGTCGTCTGTCAAGCCGTAGAATGTTTCGCCCTGATAAAAACCTGGTTTCATTAGTGCACCAGGAACGTCGGAGTGATCTAGCCCAAGCATATGGCCAAGCTCGTGCGCGATTGCGGACTGATCATGATAAGAAGATCCGGGGGAACTTGCAAAGTCCGTAACGATAATATCTGAGTCCACACGTTTGAGCTGGTTGTTGCGATAAGTGCAGCAAATACCCAGCGTGTGAGTGAGCGTGTAAGCGACATCAATGGCGCGCTGTCCGTCATCTTCGGGGTCGCTCAAGCATGCGGAGGCATAGGAAGGAGCCCCGCTCGCGTTCGCGTCACCCTCGGCCCACTCGAAGTTGCTCGTAGCGACTTCGTTCCACCAGGGCATGGCCGCTCGGGTTGCGTCCGCAATACTGCCATCAATGATGTACAGGACTTGGGGCAGTTCTGACCAAGGATCGAAGCGCCAGAGAATTTCGTACAGCTCTCGATCGCCGTCATCACCGGCCGGATTGGCTCCGAAGGACTCGAGCTGCTTCTTGCCGTTCGCCCGAGCTTCTTCTTCGGTTTCGCCAACAGCGAGGACGTCGTACTCGACGAGGTCGCCGTTCGAGAGCGGGCGGATGCCACGGACGCTTGCGGCGACCGCTTTGCTGGGTGCATTGCCGCTGTGCCCTGGCACGAATGGATTTAGCGCACGAAGGTTGCGCCTGGTCGGAAACATTTCCTCCTCTCTACCAAGGACAGGCCGTGCAGCGAGAGATAGCGCCGCGAGAACGGCGCATGGGAAGAAGATTGTTCTATCATCAGAGTTCGGCATCATATGGTAGATTACTAGCTCCTGTGACAAGTTATGGAATGATCTGAAATGGACTGAGAAGACGAAAAGAGCGCTGCAATTTGAGAGTGCGCTTTGCAAGTGTTCTTACAAATTTCGTTGTCGTTGCGTTGGGGGTGCGATGGCGTAGACGAACGATGAATTCTTGTGTTGTTTTCGTTGCCAACTGATCTGATTTTTATGAGCACAATCAGTGTCCACTATTTTTCACTCTGACATCGAAGCGGACAGAGGCCTTCTCGTTTGTCAGTGCTTGGCCGCCATCAGAGCTCGGGGGGTTCGCTTCGCATAGAGAGTGGAAGGTAGAGGGTAGGGGGGCGCGGTGAGCGGGAGAACACACGTGTTGGTAGGAACAATTTTTCCCGCAGCCCTCGCCCTCTGCAGCCCCCAATTTCCCGTATCTACCCGCGCCATAAAACACCACACCAAACAAACACAAAGACCGTCGCACTCTCCATTGGGGCATTCACCTTGGTCATCATTATCTGGGCAGCCTATTCACTCACAGTCATAGTCAGAGTAGTCAAAGTTTGTGCAACTATCTTCCTGGTTGCACAGCAACTCACAGTGGTCATTGCAAGGCCCCACCATATCACCGTGGTTCAAATGGGCTTGAACACCCTGATTTCCGATAGATACTGTCTTGAAGTTGAATGGGTCACCTGGAGGAATATGGCACACTTCCACCTTGTCAGACTTTCGTAGGTAACCCTTCGCCAATGCAGCATTTTCTACCTTGGTGATCAACTCGCCATTGTCTGCATCATCTTGGAGACTAAATGATACTCCTGTAACTGATGCAATGACGACGATTAACAGGGCAATCATACCCAACCAATGTCTCTTGTGATCCTGGCTTCTTGAAATTACAGGCTGAGAGCCCTTCTCCATGGTGGTATCAACATTGGAATGGTTCAAGGCCGAAGGTGAAGGCACATCGTTCTCATTACTATGTCGCTTTCCTTCAGTTGGCTGATCCTAATCCTGCGCCTTTAGCTTGGGTTTCTTCATATTGTAGCTTGAATATTTCTTTCAGCACGAGCGCAAATATTGTTATGAAACTTGCATGAAGGTACCATAAGCATTTTGTCTTAATCGAGGATCAGATCTCCGCGAACGCACGGCAGATATCAGATCTCACCTTTTAGTGCTTCAATTGATTACTTCTTGACTAAACGAGAGGGATGATAGTATTGTTGGAGGAGACGAAAAAAATGAGTAGACCGCTCCAAAACGAGCGCATCTCAGTGTGCGCACTTCGAACGTTCGCGCTCGACGAGTTTCTTTGTTCGAGGAGGTTCTTTTAGGTAGGTATGTACTCCAGACTACTGACGAGGCGTTCGCTTCGCTGCGCTTCATTGCTCTCTAAAAGTCCTAGGTAAGTACCTGTACCTCTCCCGATCGAGAGATCGATACTCCATCATGTTGTTTCTTCAAGAGCTCAGTTTTCCATGAGCGAGTTTGCCTGAGATATTATTTTGAGACTTCGATACTGCAAATGCAAAGTTCTCAAGATGAACTGTGCTGGGCTCTCTCTTATTGCTCAATGAGCTCCAGTCAGGCGGACATAAAGAGGCTCCAGTGGTTGATAGATAATAGCTTCAACGTCATCTCTTGCTTCAGCTGGCAAATAAGACATTGGTATCGGTTCACAGATCG
>JALLOV010000503.1:0-10081 GCA_036939655.1 Thalassiosira allenii | reverse complement strand
GCGAGGCCAGCGGTGGAGGAGATCAGCGGTCGGAAAAAAGGCGCCGGGTGAGATCAGTTCTTGTCGACTGTCCCTGAGCCCGTAAAAGATGGATGTGTTGCTTTTGTCAACTTGAACTTATTTGGCATATTATTTTATGGCAAAAGAATTACATGCACGTAAGCGAGGGGCCTGATTGCATTCTCCAGGTGAAAGGTGAGATGAGAGTGCAGTGTCAACTCAGTAGGGAACGCAGCATGTTCTGTCCAGGATGTCCTCCTTGCACAGCTCTCCATAAATATGCAAGGAGAGAAAAGGGGAAGAATGTGTGGAGAGCATGCATCACGCGGAAGTGTTTTCTGATTGTTATTGCAGTTGAGCTGGACATTGCTCATACTCACATGCAAAGCACATTCTCCATCCAATACTAAGTTCTGAGACCTGAGACTGAGGAGCTTCTGGTGAAGAGAGAGGAGGCCTGCTGACGGTCTGCAGGATCCCAGCATTCTGTCTTCTGAAGGGTTTGTTGAGGTGATAAGGAATAAGCAGAAAAAAATGGAGTGGCAACATCAGGACTACCACGAGCTGCCGGAGTTCCTCCGCTTCAACAAATACGGGGGCGTTCTCACCAAAGGCGAACGGGAAAAGGTCGCCAAAACCAAGGGGGTGTGCGCCACCTGCGGGGCGGTAACGCACAAGGTGACTCCCTTTCGAACGATACCGCTGGACAATGTCAACGTCCAGCGGGGGACTTGCCTGAAGTGCCATCCGGAAAAGAGAGTAGTTATCGACGAACCGCTTCCGGCGGATGCCAGTGGGAAGGCGGCCCAGCTGCTGGGCGGCGGAGCGGATGATATCGGTGCAGTCATGTCTAGCCTGAAGGCGGCGAAGCATCTCCGCAATAAGCAAAAGACGCGACTGAATAGAGAGAGGGAAGCGCCGGGCGGCGACGGAGGAAGCGGCGCCCCCGGCGGAAACAGAGAACGGCCGGCCGATTTGGCCAGCATAGTCAGCAGCTTCAAGGCCTCGAGGAATCTCCGATCGAGGAAGGTCACCGACTCGCCGCAACAAATTAAGAAGCCGTCGTCGGAGAAGGTCCTCAAGAAGCGCGACGGCGTCCACGTCCGCTTCGACAACACCATAAGCAAATCGGACCGAGCGCGAGCGCCGGGGCGGAGCACCCTGCTGGCCATGCACACCAATTTCCACTCGACGCCGGAACGCCTTCCCACGGGATCGGCGATGCGCCATAACTCGCAGTTGGACTTCGAGAGGGATGCCTGGGACCTGGTCAAGGTAAGAATATTTTCTTCTTGCAGTGTGCCCGTTGACCCATTTCGTGTATTGACTCTCTTGCACTCCCCCCCCAGGAGATGCGCTCCAATCCGGACGATGTTGCGCTCCTGACCAAGTACTGCAATGAGCTATGCGATATCGGAAGCAATCAGGCGGGATCGTTATACGAGGTAATCGAGGTGATGCGACGCTTTCCAGACGAGTGTTCGTTGCAAGTTGCATGCATCGGTGCTTTGTGGAGCTTGAGTGCCGATGGAGGTGATGACAGCAAAACTGAAATACTCGATGCAGGAGGAGCCGAACTGATAATTGGGGTTATGAAGAATTTTCACCAAGATGCAATAATATTGTCCCGGGGCTTAGGAGCTCTGAGTAGCTTGGGTGGAGGAATGGGAGGACGAGCCATTTTGGCCGAGGAGGGGATCGTCGAGCTCGCTGAACGTATACAAAAAATGTTCAACAATGACAAGGCGGGAGCAGAGGTCTTGCATTGGCTGTTCAAGTGTTTGATAACACTTGTTTCTGACTTTCGCGAGACTGGGAACAATAGCTTTAACGAAGCCGACGACGTGGAAGATGAATTGGATGCATCAGAGGGGATCAGAAAGGCCATTGCAAAAACTGACATGATCATATTGGCCCTGCAGTCAATACATTCGATGCATGAGGGTATCACAATAGAAATGGCATTCAAGTTCTTGGCACAGCTTCCGTGGGAAAATCACATCAATGATGAACGAGATTTGCTGATGGGCGCATGTGAGAAGGCAATCCGGACAAGGCCACATTTCTCTTTTCCCACACTGCATCATCTGGCTTGCGCCATCATGTGTGCCACGATGAAGATGGACCCAGCCCACAAAGAATGCAAAATGGCAGGCAACTTTGTAAGTGTTGCCTTGGAAGCATTGACTGGTGATGACGGCGCATCGTGTTCCTCGGATTCCTCCTCCTTTGCTTATGTGGTTCCGCATTCAGCATACGACGCTAGAGTCCACGAGGTCATGGCTGCTGCATTATCCCACCTTCTTTGTTCTGGCAACACAATATTGGACGCCTCAGAATGCGAATCAGCACTGATGATTTGCTGCGCTATGTTAGAGCACGACAAGTCCAGCACCTTTCTTCTGGGCACATGTTGCTGGATAGTCTGGAGTATACTTTGTTACGGCCCTACCTCGATCAAGAAGAAAAATGTTGCATTGAAAGCGGCTGAAGCCATACAACTTATCATGCCAAATATTGAACACAGCCCAAGCTTAATCACAGTGGGCTTTGCTGCCATAAACGAGGTTGCTGGTCTGGCCGACCTAGACACAAACACTCTTGTTGAAATCATCGTCCACGTGGTATCCAAATACTCCAACGTGGAAATGTTGCGCAAGGAGGCATCTCAACTTCTCTTCAGACTTTGTAAGACTAAGGAGGACGCTCTTTGCATAGATTATGTGGGTGGGCTTGATGCGGTGAAGAAGCAGCTGGGCGATTCAGTGGAGAAATGTCCCATGACAGTGCATCTCATGATAAAACTTTCGGCATTAGCAGGTGATGCTGTGCTCTCTGTCGAAGAACTCGAATCTATGATCAATGCGTGTGTAGAGCTCAAGGACGACTCCCTGCTGGCAGCCAAATCATGGCTAGGTTTCCTCACTGCGTCAATAACACCAGACAGCGAAGACTTCAATCAACGCTTGCCCATGGCTATCAATTCGATCCGCCTGGCCATGATAGCATACCCCGAAAATGCAAGTTTCCAACGATACGCCTGCCTTGCCTTGCGGAACATGATGGCATCATCAAAATTTTGCGTTTTTTCTATGAATCTTGAGGCGGCTGCAGCAACCGCATGTCGGTCAGTATTGGATGCCCACAATCAACATGACATTAATGTTGTGAAAGAGTGTTGTGTGGCGATATGGGCCTTGATGGGTGTGCAAGAAAAGATGGGACCTGATCTGATGAGAGAGATAGTTTATTTTGCAATCGAGGTCACTGAAATACATGTTATTTCTCGTGAATACTCATTTAGTGGAGATGTAGTGGCTGCAGGGCTTGGTAAGTCTCTTGAAATGTGTTCATGTTACCAAGTTGTGTGTGGTATGTATTTACTTTAATCTGGAATGGATATACCGAATGTCTCTCGACTCTATTCTGCAGCAATGTTTGCGGAAACTTTCTCGGATCCAGTGAATGCCATGAACATTCTGGGCGAGGACATCGTAGACATCATCGTTGACATATTAAATAAGGCGTTTTATTCCTACTTGGACAGGCAAGAAGAGCAACCGAATATATTCAAGTTTGGATTTTGCGCATTGCGCCGGTTGTGCAATGATGATTTGAGCCGAGACATCATCGTGAGTCATGGAGGGATAGTAGCTGTGGTTGATGGAATGATGGCAAATATGTCAAAGGCTTCCATTCAGGAGGATGGCTGCAACATACTGTGAGTAGATTTGTTTTGAGTCGCAGTATGATGCAATGTACGACAAGTGATTACTCATATACATAATATTTCCCTTCCAAACCACTAGGTGGCGGCTTGCGGGAACCGATTTAGGAATGAAACTGAACATCGTGGAGGCTGATGGTGTCGACGTCCTATTGAATGTTCTCATTGGGCATAATGAAAATGCGAAAGTCTTGCCGGAGGCATTTCTAGCTCTGTCATGCTTAAGTGTGGACAAGGTGAGTTTGAGAGAATCCAGATGTTTGCCTGATGGTGCAGCATTTACTGTATTCACAGGCATCCTTACATTGATCTAACTTCATAATTCCGCCCAAACAAGTCGTCCCGCAATTTTATAGCACAGCAAGGAGGGGTCATGTTGATTGCAAATGCAATGAGCACACTAGCCGAGGATGTTAGAGTGCAAGAGACAGGATTGACGGCCCTATGCAACCTTGCTTCTGATGTCGACGAAGACATGCTCATCGCATCTAATATATTTGCAATTGTAAATGAGTCACTAGATCGGCATTCCAGGGATGCGAAGATTGAGAGAAAGGGACTCGCCCTTTTCTACAACCTCAGTATGAGAAGTGATGACATCAGGCGTGCACTGTCAAGCAGCTGCCTGGAGAATGTAATCAAAGCGGTGGGAACGCACATGAATTGTGACAAAGTTGTCTCATCGGCACTTGGCATCCTAGTCAACTTGAAGCACACTGAGGAAGGGTCTCAATCTCTGCTTAACAAGAAGGTTATGAAGCTGACCATCACTGCAATGATGCTGAATGCCAAACACCTCAAAACTGCCTTCCTGGGTTGTACAATAATTCACCTCATATGCGAAAACCGAAGGATTGGTGTTGGTGGAATCGAGGCTGTGGTCTACGCAATGATGATTCACCATTCGTCGGAGTACGTCCAAGATACAGGTTGTCGCATACTCGCGGCCTGCTCCTCTCCTCAATCGTTTGGCACTGGGATATTTGACGAAGAGTTGTTTGACCTTACTTGCAAAATCGTGGATATAGTCTTATTGGCAATGTCAGGCTTCCCAAGGAGCCTGAAAGTTCAAAAGTATGCAATTATGACACTGAGAAACATGTCTGAACTGGAGGAGAACCTAGCTGTGCTGTGTACAGAGCAACTTCGCATCGAAGAAGCATTAACCAACGCCGAGGACTGCTTCCCCGAGTTTCGAAAAGCCTGCAAACAAATCCTGAAGACGCTAGCAGGCTAAATAATGTGCATATGTCGTATAATATTATGTAATTATAGACAAGAAGTTCTCTCATGCATGTCTCTAGAAGTCGCCCAATCACTGAAGGTAAAAGTCAGGCACATCATCTTTTTCTAGTTATGCCTGCAGAAACTCCTGATAATTACATTCGACAAATAAAGACTAAACCTAAACCTAAAGGCAACAAATATTGGACCAATAAATCCATGCTTCATGGATTCTAGATTGGAACTTGGAACACAACAGAAAACCCTAACCCTAACATGAAATTCAACTTGTTGTGCACAATAATGTCACGACCAACCCTTGATCAGCTGTTGAAACTCATCCCTGTCAATAGTGCGTTTAACATCCTCATCTTCGCCTTGCTCCGCCTGAACCTCATCCTGGTCAGCTAAAAATACCATTTCCTCCGCAATATCACGTGGGATATTGAGGAAAGCCTCGAGATCATGGGCATCTAGCTCGACTGCTTCACTCTCACTTTCATGTCTCTCAGGCTTATCATGGGTCGCGGTCATTTTTATTTGGGATACTCTCGAGAAGAAAGATGTTCTTCTGCGTTGAAGTAGACTTTGAGGTGGTGCATCGTGTGAAAGCGAAAGCCGTCGTTTGGCCTGTTTCTTGTATTCAGTGAATGCAATATCAAGCTGCTTCGATAAGAGCCTAAGATTTTTCAGCATTCCTATTCCGGTCATGAATTCACAGAAGTCGACGTCACCGTCGCCATCCGCGTCAATCACCCCGATGACGTCTCCCATACCTACAGAGTCGATGTCGAATCCCAACTCGGAAAACAACAAAAGAACTCGTGCTTCGTCCATGGGAGCGTTGGGATCCTTGGCAACTGCGTCATCATAGGCCTCACGGAGCGCATCAACCTCTGTCGATGGTATATCAGCGAGGAATAGACCGCGAAGGAAGGAAAGGAACTCGTCCTTGGTTAACGATCCGTCACCATCCTCGTCTATCCCACTATCATTGATCATTGCTATAAATTGATCATGCTCCATACAGGATCCCATAGCCAGAGCTTCTCCACTCACGTAGTCCGAAAATCTTTTCATAGGAATCTCGTCTTCGCCAGGCTCCAGAATTAGGTTGAAAATCTCGCCAAAGCGATCAACTTGCGCGTCCGTGAGGCTGATCTTGTAGTCATTACCCCCAAGAAGGCGCGCAGCCATGTCACTCCTACCACCAGTAGTGATCCTTTTGCTGGCATCCAAGTCAAAGTTCGCCCGGCTCCGTGCCTTGGGCCTGACCCTTCCGGGTCTGTTGGATTCTTTTTGAACTATGAGGGTCATCAGCAGCTTTTGGGCCAAAGCTGAGTCTTCCTTTTGCATTGCCTGAAAATTTCCTCGTGGGATAACGAGCACTTCGCTCTCTTCTGTCGCGACCGCACCGACCGTCATTGGAAGGCCAGGCAGAGCGCCCACAGAGACCAGCAAATGGTCAAGGTTGAAGAAGCTTCCAGGAAAGACAGAGTACTGGCTTCCATCTCGTCCTCGTATCTTAAGCTCTCCACCGTAGAGCATGTAGAGATTGTCGTCGTCTTCGCCACAAAGCTCTTCGCCAGCAAATATCTGGATCTTCTGTGCCCATGGCCGAAGACGCGCCGAGGAAAAGGTCTTCTCATCCGATCGGACAGAGATATTGAATACGTTCGTAAGCACCTGCCGCTCGAAAATGCGGCGAACGGTAGAATTCACAAGCCATTTTTGGGACATTGAATGAGCGCGGCGTAGCAACTCATCCTCGACGTTGCGGAGTGCCAAGTCCAAGGAATCGAAATGATTTGTGCCTACAAGTAGCCCCCATTTGTCAAAATTTCTGACCAACTTGGGGTTCACCAAGGCCCATACCAGGTTGATGCCCTCTCCCGCCAAAAGCCTATGCACCTTGAAGAATACACTCTTGGCAGATGAGTCGATACCAGTGACTTCCGTTAGATCAAAGATCAGGTACTTCGTCCTCTCAGCCTTGGGCTTATTCGCTTTTTGGTCGGCGATGAGAGCTTTGAGCTGTTGGTACAAGTTGTCAGCAGTTCCGAAGAACACGAAGGACTCCACTGAGAAAACTTGGAACCACGGCGACATAACTGAAAGCCTGGAAGGAGTCAAAGTGAAACATATAAATAAGTCACTTATAAGATCATCAGGATCCAGAGAAGAGCAAAGTGCAGAAATACGAAACTCACTGGTTATCATGCTTCTCCGATCGGACTGCAGACGAGCAGCACACATCCCCGCCCCGAATCACCGGAGGTTTGGCCTTGTGCATGAAGGCAAACATGAACTCGAACGTGGACAACACGATTCCAAGGATGAAGACAACCAACAACCCCGGAACCATCGGCTGGATGTTCGGATCAAGATTTTGAAGGACGAAAAATTCCCAGACGAAGTTCACAAGGAAGATGATCTGTAGTATGGCGTGGAAGGCCAAGCGGGAGATTAGATACTATATGCACCATCATTGCAATACATGGACATCCATAATAGTCAAATGTCGACAACAACTCACCCAGACGATGGCAAAGCTGACTCGATTCATGTTCTTCCTACCCTCGACCAGGTTCTCCCACAGGAAGCCCACGCCAGCGAATACGCAGAGCCCACCTAACAGGAAACGGGGCATTATGTTGATGATCGGCCCGGCAATTCCCGAAAGGAAAACCAGCAGGCACCATCCTCCGAGGAAAAGCGTCGGAAGGGGGCTCTCGTTGGTGCGAGCAATGCTGAAGTTGATCACATTGAACTTTGTCTGTCCATAGGCCGGGCTCCCGGCCAGGACGCTCGATAAGACGGAGGCCTTGCCCCCCAACTTCATTTCATTGTTATAGTCCAGGTCTATGCCGAGAGCCTTCTCCGAGCTGGTGAGCTTTAACATGTTGTCAAGGGACGTCATGACTGACCCCATGATGAAGATTGGTATGCAGCGCGGGACAGCCCCCCACGCAACTTTGTTGGCCAGACCTCCGTACGCCACCTCGAGGGTCTGCCAGAAGTCGGTACGGGTGAACTTGCAGTTCTCCACGCAGCCGTTGCCGTCGCGTCCTTGGGTCAAAAACCAGTTCTCGTCGCGCAGTTGATCCATATCCACGCCCTTGATTGCGCAGGCGACGAAGAAGATTATAAGGGGCCCCGCGATGAAGCCGAGGATGAGCTTCTCGGCAGCAACTACATGTTTATGCTTGAGACCATACAACAGGCAGCCGTAGATTATGGCGATTGTCAAAGCGACCCAGGGGTCATTTGCGTGCTCGAGGTTGATGCCGATGTTGCGGATGTACTTCTCCTTGAAGGAGTAGCCAGTCGTGATGAGCACTGCCAATTTGATGACCTATGACGGCGTTCATTCAGATGGAAGTAAATCAATCAATATGTGCACATCATGTGAACATTTCACTAGGAACATAACAAAAAGTTTCAATGTCTCACCTTGTAACCGATGCAAGTCAAGAACCCTGCCACAACACTCGCAGGGATGAACCCAATCACGCTCGCTGTATTCTTCATCTTTCCCAGTCCGTAAAACAACAATCCTGTGATGGCATTCCCGATCATCATGGCAACCAGAGTAGTGGGAACGACTTGTGAGTACATGTTATCTTCCAAATAGACCTCCTCGCCGCCGAGATGACGGTGGCGGGCATCCTTCGAGGATGCCCCTAGGAGGTACGCGCACATGTCGAACGGCCCGTAAGCCTCCGCGTCGGAGTAGGCTTCGGCCCCATAGGATGATGGGGCTGGACCCAAAACACGATGGAGCAGATGGGCGCCGGCGGCCGCGGCAGTCTCCGCGGCCCGATCCTCGCAGTTCTTCACGGTCTGATCCATCAGGTAGACCAAGACGCTCTGTCCCGCCTCGGCGAAGAAGACGACGGGGATCAGGTCCGGGCCGGCCATGACGGCCTTGCACCCGGACCTCCACGCGAAGAAGACGCAGCCTACGGCTATGCCGACCAGGTTGATGCCCACGCCCTGGGGTATGCCGAAGGGGGGGTTGATGCTCCCGTCCTTGGACGTGGCCCCGGCGAGGGGGTCCCACACGACGGAGGAGAAGACAATGCAGAAGACGAAGTAGATGACGAAGCACACCACGGAAGACGCGGCGAGGCTGATCCAGGTGGGTCCTGCGTGATGGCCGTGGCCGTGATGGTCGTCGTCGGAGCGGCCGTCGTCGGAGAGCTTGGAGGAACCGTCGCCGGAGGCTACCTCCCTCTTGAGGAGGGAGTCGTCCGAGCCGTCGGACAGGTCCTTGGTGGCGAAGGTGTCCTGACGGTCATCGGGGATGAGCGACGGCTTCTTCTCGAGGAAGTCGACGTGCGTCGTCCGGCGCCTGACGGGCGGGTCCTCGCCGCGGCCGCCTCCGCCGATCTCGACGTCGGATTCATCGGCTCTCTCGGGGTTGGTGCTGGTGTTGGTGATGCTGGTCCACAGGCCCTCGTCCCACTCGGGCGTCGTCTCGCTCGCGGGGCCGGACGCCGGGGAGGAGGCCACGAGGTCGACGAGTGGAGACCCCGTCTCGACGTCCTGCTCGTCGCCGCCGGAGGCGCCGAGGATGGATCCTACGGCCAGGGAGGTGCCGGATGGTCGCAGGTTAGACGTCATGGTGTGTAAATGAGGCCTTGCGACGGCTGATTTTCATTTGGTGATGATGTCGAAAGGAGGAGAAGAAGTTGAATAGGAAGTGGGTTGAGGTAGCTGTTGGTAGTGTACCTTTACCATTTACTATTTTTTTATGCGATGCTTCCGGTTGTACCTAGAGGTAGATGCGGATGAACGGCGAACCAACGGCGCCCGCCACTACACTCTGCTCGAGAGGTAATCTGAGAGTGTCCACTTTTGCTAATAAGCCGCCAGGCGGGACCATTGCGGGACAATAAAGAGCGCTAAGCCGTATTAGGTACGTGTAAAAAGCAGCATTGTACCTGTGTGTTGTCTAAATCCGGTTCAGGCTCGCCCCCCAAAAGTACTGCAAAAATAGAGGGAGTTGTGTCGGAGTCCAAAAATGTGAGCGCGAAATCCACGGTATCTCAAACTGTAGGCGCTCGCTTCTACACGATGAGCTAGCATGAACGATGAAAGTTGACTATTTGGATTTTTGAAAGTATT
>JALLOV010000502.1:0-10089 GCA_036939655.1 Thalassiosira allenii | reverse complement strand
GGGAAGATTTTTTGTTAGCCGCCTCCGTGTTGTTGTTTCCGGATGGGTATCTGTCTTTTTCACGGAGAGAGCGCCGAAAGATTTTTCGGAAACCCTCCGTTAACCCATAGGTTTCTAGCATACTAACCAAATACACGTGACATAAACCTGCTGTATTGTATCGTAGGTATTCCAGCTCCAGCTTTTTGATGCTTATTGGGCTGATTCAGGAGATTATTGGGGGCTACAGTCATGCCACAAACAGAGATTATTAGTGTGAAACCTCTATCACAATGTAATCTATCATTGTTAGACAAGAAGCAAGAGACACCTCACAGCTAGTGAGTCTCTCTCGGCATGAGCTATGCCTCTTAGTGGCGGTGGCCGCATGTGCAACGCAGGTGAAATGCCCAAAGAGGGGCATTGCACAAGCTTGTCACTCAAAATCAGTAAATGTGTTCTAACTTCTTCAACACCCCTTGACGCCCAAAATAGATGCCAGATATGAATTTTACGCAAATTTCCGGTCAAGAAACATTGTTCTTTAATGATAGTCTGCAATGACAACATCATCAATATTTTTGGGTTGTTAGTCATTTCAGCTATCGACTATCTATTAATAGACGTGTGGGCCCAGTTTTTTTGATGCACGGCCTTATGTAACCATTGGAAAACCTCCTTGTCTAAATGTGGCGTGACTGTAGCACACTAAACAATGACATGGTTGATTAACGTCAAAAAAAAAATGACATGGGGAGTGTCTTATCAGACCAAAGCTCAATACAAACCGGTCAAAAAAGGGGCATTGTAGGCACTATGTAGGTAGCATTTTTCTGTAAAATAGGATGACATAGCATGACAGGGATAGATAAAAAAGGTTGATAACAAAATCCCTACAGAGATTTTTTTATGAGGTACTTCAGCCTCTCATGAAACTGTGACTTCAGATCTTCAGGCAGTGGTTGAATGATGTCTTGTGGAGAGGTCGCTTTCTGTATTGATGTATTTTGTTTGGATGTTGTGGCTGTGACCTTGCGGTACACAAGTGCAATTGAGAGCTTGTCCTTCTGGTTGAATTTTGGTACTCCGTGTAACCAACGTCGGAAGAGCAGTGACCCACCCAGAGGACATGGTCTCTCATCATTGCTGTTAAGCACAAACAGCGAGTTATCAACAAGCTTTAGCTCTGTCTTGTGCACATCAGTCCATTTTCTGGGAATTGTTTTATTATTGATTCCAGACATGTCACAGCAACAGAGCTGTTTCTTAAAAACAAGGTTTCTGTCATCACCCAGTGTCAGTATGCATGTAGGAGTGTCTTCTTTCTGTGTGTTCTTTGACTTGCAAAAAACACCACTGTGAGAGAATACATTGTCAGTGTGAAATCCAAGCATCTTATGAGGTGATCGGCTGTGCTTGTGGAAATAAAGCAGAATAGTACAATGGTTGAATGGCTCCAGATGTAGATGTGGTATCTTTCCACTTGTTGTCAGCTGTTGTAGGTAGAGGAAGATTTGATTCCCAATGACATGCATTTCTTGTGTCATCTCTCTTGTGATTGAATAATCTGGATGGGTCCCCACTGATGAGACACCAGACCCAGTCCCATAGCAGAAAATGAGATTATCCTCGCTGGGATGTCTGGCTCCGAAGAATTGTCTCAAAACTGCTGGACGTGTGAGGTTACAATGGTAATGTTTGGATCCTAGGGGCTTGTCATATGATATTTTCAGTCCATTGTCAGAATCAATTGGATTATTGATGAGCTTTTGTGGGATGTGATCAGCAACTTTCTTCAATGCATCGGGAAGAATATTCTCAATGAGAAAAGACTCTTGATCAATAATGTTCCTCTTGATTAACACTTTGTGTTTGTCATGGTTGGACTTGTGCGGCTCCTTGGGTGACATTGTGTTTGCAGAGACATGTCAGTTCGTTGGGTTGTGCATAGCTAGTGGAGAAAATACTTCTTGTAGATTGCTTTTGGATCTGTAAAAAAATTGTGATTCATTTTGTGGTCTTCTGTTTTTGTTGAAAACTTTGTCAGAGTTTATCAGAAATAGCCACACTATCATTCGGGCGGGCAAAGACAGCAAAAAGTGCCACCTTAGGTGGTATATCTAGCGTAAATCGGCTCGTGCTTGGCCGGATCATGGAATTCAGGGCTCTCGAGGGCTCTATATCGACATCTACGGGAATTTCTGTGTCAGAATAAGATTAGGATTTTTATCAGAGAGCAAATATGAGACTAGAAAGGCTGAACATAGCACCTCGAAAAGTTCTACCTTAGGTGGTACTTTGGCACCCCCTGACTACGTAGGAATAGTAACTTAAGAGGAGCCGATCGGCAGATGAGAGAGATTTGTTAAAGCGCCACTTTATGATAGGTGATTTCCGATCAAACAAAACCTCCGGAGTCCTCCTCTACTATTCCTACGTACAAATGGGGTGGAAGTACCCCCAAGGTGGTACCTTCACCACCTGCTAGTTGTGGTTCGCGCTCCCCGTCCGAATGATACTCATTAAACAGCAAGAGGTCCTGTGACATCGGTGTCACTTGTCACCTCCGTGTCCTCCTGGTTTTTTTTGTGAGATCTTACATCAGGTGGAGTGGCCTGGTTGCCCCTGGATGGTATACGCCTCCGCCGGCCTCCCCCTGCCTCTGGGTGCCTCCCCCTGCCTCCGGTGGAGTCAGATCTCTTCCTTTTCTTCTTTTCATCTTTCTCCCCAGATGTCATTCCGGCTTGTCGTTTTTTGATGGGTCCCTTGTCCCGACTGGTTTTCTGCCCAGTGTTCTGTCTGGTGTTCTGTTTATGTTTCAGTGGACTCAGACTCTCCTTCTTGGTTTGCTTTTGGGCTCTGGTTTTGGACATGGGTTTCCCAATGTTAATCATGTATGACTCAAATTTTGCTGGGTTCAGTTTGCCATATTCACTAGAATGGGATGTGATCAGTTCAAGAAACTTTGTGGTGGCGACAACATCCTGCTGGAAGGAGTCACGGACTGATTGCTCGAATGAGTTCACTATGCCTTTGACAAAGTGGCTGAGTTGTTGACCATCAAGATCAGTTGCCTTGTTGCAATTGGAGAAGGAATCTTCTAACCATTTCTGAATGAGTCTGTCGAATTCAGACACTGAGGACAGAGGACTGTTCCTTTCCTTGTCAATGAAGTGATGGAGAAATGACGATAGTGCGCTGATGGGCATCCGCTGTTCGACTTTATCTCTTCTCATTCCATGTTCTGTGTCAATCTGTTTCACACGTTGACCCAACTGTTTGGTAGTGTTGGGTGAAAACAGGGCTTTTTCTACGAGAAAAGGGGCCAAATAAACACATTTATCCAGGAGGCTATCCATGGTCTTGTTCCTGCTACTGGCCCTTTCAATGTCTTCAAGTAGCTTGTATCCAACTGGGTACAGTGTTTTGAAATTGATGTAGAAGTCGTTAAGAGACACAGGAATGTACATGTGGGGATGAAGATACAGCTTCTGAGTCATCAGTGTAAGATCTGCCTCAGAGCATAATGCTTCGAATGACACCCTCTTCTCCGCTGGAACCTTGTCGAATGCAAAGACGTAACAGAGATAGGACATTGAGAAGAACCTGATATGGTCCTTCACAGGGTCAGGGAATGATGGTGGCAACGCTTCCTTGGTCTGGAGATTTTTATCATGGGTGGGGTTTAAACCAATTATCCCAAAGAATCCAGCGGTGTCTCGGGCGATCCAAGAAATGAGGCTCGCCTGTAACAATGTTATGTCCACTTCTTTTCTTGAAGAACTCTCTGTGATGACACTAGTGCATCTCCAGATTGTCGCCTCTAAGCATTTGGTGAAACAAACAATCCACCGCAATTGGTGCCATTCCATGACATGCTCAGGCTTCTGCTGGGAATGCGGGTATCTTAGGAGACAGATAAATCCAACAATGGAATCATGTGCAGTTTTGGACACACATGACCAAAGGGCTAGCATCAATGACGACTTTGAGGCCTCATGATATAGTGTTGTGAGTTTTTCTTCATCATTGTTGGAAGCTTCAAGATCAGGTGGGAAAGAGCTGAGCGTGGACGCAAGGTCATCGCATTTGTGGCAAAGTCCACCGTCCATCTCTAACATTGCAGATGGGAAGGGGGTGCTTTCAAGAGCTGTCTTGAATGTTTCGGAAGCAACGTTCAATGCTTCATTCCTCCATTGGATAATGCGGTTGAATGTGTCATCAGCTGCATTGTTCTTGATCGAAGACAAAAACACTTTGTCATTCCACAGGGCGCCCTGCCGTTCATAGGTGAGTGAACACAAACCCGCGATTACTTCGAAAATCGTTGGTTGTACATTTTTCATTAATTGCACACTGCTAATGTCAATTTGCATCTGACGATGTTCATGATAAGTGATGAGTGACATGATCAAGTTTTTTCACTTTTGGTTTCGATGATTCTGAAATTTATGAGCATGAAGATGTGCCAGACAAAATGAGTGCAACATCCTTCGAAGGAACTGATACAAACATCTCTATGTTCATGTTATCAGATATGAACATAGAGATGTAATCTTGTGTAATCCCGAGACTTTAACGAGGATTTCCTTTTCTGATACTTTCTTCCTTAATATAAATTAAATGGGGTCTTCTTTCTCATTACTCTATTCATTACAGGTGTTTGGTTATTGATATTCACTGCTGAGCAAAAAACGGAAGTTGACAAACAGTAAGACAGCAGGGGGTGAACATGTTATGTTCATAAATACTTGACAACAATTGAAAGAAACAAATTTTCAACATTTTTAAACTTGATGACAAAGAACATTTTACTTGATTCTTCTATTTGTTGTTGTCCGCTGGTGGCTTGGAAGCCTCCTCTGTTGTAGACTCCAGATTGGATTCTTCTGTAGCTGTGTTCGCATTTCCCAATACTGTTCGATCAGTGATTAAAGTGGCCGCAGAGTTGCGGTCGCCAATCTGTGGTGCTGATGTACGCAGAGAAGCCATTGCTAGTAACACCCCCCGCAATGTGGACGGTTTTCCTCCACTGAATGGTGCTCGTATGATTAGAGTTCCATTTTGATCATCCGCTTCGAGTTGTTCTGCGCCCGGAAGAATCCATGACAACATATGCCATTGCTCCAACATTCTTGAAGCTAATGTGCTTGAGATTGTTGTTCGATTTTGGCCGGAATGAAAAGGGATCATGGAGTTTGATGCAGCCGCCGCCATAGCAGATTCAGACATACGCTGCACCGGGAGATGATCAATTGTCGCGCCTGGCAATTGATGAAAGTGGTCTGCTGTGGCGAAAACATTTTGGTCGGTGTTAGCTGTCTCGAGTTGCCTTGTAAGTTCCTCAGCGAGAACTCCGAGTGCAGGTCCCGACATAATATCAGGGATGACAAATGATCCATGAAGGGCTTCATTCGTATGAGAATCATCTGGAGGTATAGCTGTATCATTGCCTGTCGTTTGAGATTCCTCACGAACACCTGTGCCAAATCCAGGAGGTTTGCCACTCCTCTTACCAGAAGTGTCAGGTTCAACCACTTCTTGTTCACGGGCCTCCAGTTCGTCAGGACTTGACTGCTTTGATTCATCATCTGAATCTTGGTGAACATTTTTGAGTTGTTCCCCCTTCCCCCTTCTTGATGGTTCTTGGTGAACATTTTTGAGTTGTTTCCCCCTCCCCCTTCTTGCTGGAGTCCCTTCATCAGAGTCATCTGATGAATCAGAAGCATCTGCCCGCTCTGTTGTTTCCTTCAGCCCTGCCTCTTTCATTCTATCCTGCAATTGAGCAATGGGGTTCTTCTTCTTCTTAGCTTTCAAAAATTCTTCATAAGAACTGAGTTTGCCCCCAACTTCGTGACTTCCGATTGGTTTGGATGTTTTACCTGCCGCCGGATCAACTGCTGAGCTTTCATTTGGATTGTTGGCGCGTGATGGTGATTCGCTGTCAGACTTTTCCTCCTGTGCAACACTTTCATCAGACTCTTCTGCTGAAGCAGCAGGTGGTGGCCTTTGTTGCTCGCCGCGACTAGGGTTGATTTGTGGATTGATGGAAATTTGCTTGCCAGACGGCAGAGGGGCCTTCTTTGGTACAGTGCCAGCAACTTGAGTTTTGGAAATACTACTGCCACTGCTGCTGTCATCATCCCCTGTTGCCTTTGACTTCTTCGTCTTCTCCCCTGCTTCCCCATCACTGTCAGCAGCCACAGCTGTAGCATCCTTCTTCCTCTTCTTCTTCTTCTTCTTCTTCTTCTTCTTTGCCTTCTCCTCCTCTGACAGCTCATCCTCACTGCCTGGACTCCAATCCTTGTCATCGTCATCCTTCGTCTTCTTCGCCTTTTTCTGAAGTTTTGAAGCAAGCTGTTCTGTTAATGTGGCTTCACCCTCGTCTTGTTTCCTCTTCTTGCTCCTCTTGGCAGTCCCTTCATTCTGCTTATCTCCTCCGGTCTGTGTTCGGTAGGTTAGGGTTAGGTAAAAATAAATTAGGAATAGGGTTAGGGTAATTGATGACAGTAAGGGTTTGAACTCACTTTCTCTTTCCCCTGCTTCTTTTCATGAAATGAGACGATGTTCTCAAAGATCCCTTTGATGAGATTTGGGACGTGCTTGTCATGAATCTCGGTTCGGTACTTGCCAGGGAGGGTTGTAAATTCCCCTGGAAAAGGTCTGGTTCTCCTGTGATCCTGCATTTTATCATAGCCCTCATCCTGGCGAGATGGGTCTGATTCGACATGATAGGTTAGATCAGTCGAAAAAATGAAAAGGGAGAAAGGTTTTCCATGAAGGTGCCTCACCGAGCTGTTTTTGGTATTCGTGATGAGTTCTGTCGTAACGGGGATCATACGAATCAGAGTCGGGATCGACAGCGTGGTTTGGGTCGTATTGATCACAGTAGGGCTAAATTGCAAAGGTTGAGAGTGAGCAACATGGTACTATACATAAGGCAGTCATGTTATGTGATCATTTTCACTAGGGTCAATGTACTCACATCGATAGTGGCATTGTAGCCATCGGAGTTTGGATCATATCGCGGATTATAAAAACAGTTGCTCTGATATATCCTTGGGTTGAAGACCTGTTATCATGTAGCAAATTTAGTGGAGAAAAGATGAGCAGCGGATGTGTTGAAAAATATAAATGCAAGGAAAATACTTACTCCTGTGAGGGAAGCAGGAGGGATGACTACCACACACCCGACTGTGGTGTCCATCCCATCCCAATTAGGAGGTTTTGCAAAAGGAGATGAACTATTGTTGTTGTCATCTGTGAGAGTCACGAATCTAAAAAGATCAGTGTCATGGTCGGTTGTTTTTTGTGTTGGTTGATCATCATAGGGGTGGATGCTTCTGTAGGGTCGGTTAGGTCCTCGGAGTATGGTTTGAAGTTCGTCTTCATTAGAATCCCTCCAGGACTGGGGGAGGTTTTTCATTGACTCTAGCAAGACATCTTGAAAAAAATATTGGCGGCGAAGATCATCAGGCAAGTGTAATGCATTTTTGTTGAGTGGATATAGAGGCTTCTTCTCAACCATAGAGCCCACATAAACTTCCAAGTACCGAGCGAAAAGGACTGACATGAGCCTGAGGAAATCTGTAGGGGTCCCTGAAGAAAGGTGTGTTTTGGGGGGTTTTCATGTGGGGTTGAGGTGAGGTTTAGATTTGGAGGTGACATTTGAAGGGAAATGACTTACCGTTGGTGTCCAACTTCAAGAGTGTGGAGAACTGTTGTTTGGTAGCATCATTGGATGTGCTGTCAATGCATTGCTTGGCCGTTACTGATACCTTCTCTTTCCAATCTGGTGGGACAATAGGATAAACTCCAAGTGTGATGTATTCATGAATAACCAGGGGGAGTGTGTTGTTGATCAGGCAGGCGTACAACAGGTCATTTGGGATGTTCAATAAAGGAAATGTTTTGCTTCTCTTTCCGACGGTCTTGCTGGCTATCCCGGCGAAGTTCACTGCCAGTGAACTTTTTTGGACTGAATGCATCAGGGCAGAAAAAACTGTGTTGATAAAAGACTTCTCGAGATCAGGGCTTGAAATGGACACTTGTGGTGTCATCGAGTTCTTGGCCAACCTCAACATCAAGACACTGTCACGAGCTCCATGTGAGATGAAGGAGAAGGCTAAGAGCTGAAGAACCGCAATTCCGGTTGCATTGAAGGTCGTCGTGCCTTCTTGAGACCTTGTGTAGCGACCATCCTCGAAGAGTTCTTTATCTGGTTTTTGAACAGCCTGATACCCAAGATGAGCAGTATGGTTTCCGAAGAAGGAGAAGATTGAAAAAGCGCGCCCGACTCTTGATCTGTTGGCCTCAGCATTGATCACCCTGTAAAAAGGGACATTCGGATCTTTTTGGGTCCTCGACTCGAATAAAGCCTCGAAAAGGAATCCTACCAAATCTTCGTCACCATTTAGCTTGCCCCTGAGTTTGTCGAGTTGGTCCTTGGTACTATGGTTATGTGTGTTCGCATTGATCTCGAGAATCAGTGGTTTGATTTTCTTGAGAAGAACATGCTCCAACCACTTGCAAATGAATGGCCTGACAAAATTTTCAGCAAACCTCGCATTCGAGCCGAGATTGAATGTTTTGGGAATGAGGTAATCTTCCACCCAATCTTGGCATTTTTCCGTGGTTTCAAAAAAATCTTGGAAGACTTCCACCAAAAGTTCCTTCCCATCATCTGAGATGACCTGAGGTCCTTCTGCTACTGTGCAGAGAAGATGCTGGTTTTCATTGTGTCTCAAATTAAGAAGACGCCTGAGTTTTGAAGTAGTGGAGAACAGGTAGTCACAATCCTTTGCCTCGGAAGATCCAAAGAAGTGGAGTTCATTCATAAGGTATGTCACGAAGTCAATTAACCCATGCTGACATGCTGAGGTGGTCTGGCTTTGTACCCTTGCGCTTGTTATCTCAAAATGTCGGATAGCTCGGTGGTTAATTGGTTGTTGGGGGACATAGGAAGTGCAACTGAAAGCCATGGCGGCGCCGTTGTCCACCTGGAAGTGCAGTGGAGCAGGTGACCTGTTTGCATACTCTCGCAACTCGGTCTGCATCCGATTGAGGAAGGCATCATCTCGAGGATGATTCAGGGTAATTCCACCGAGAACCAGCTTCAAAGCTTTAGTGCGATGCATCCCATCGAGGCCATGAGAAATAATCCCGGTTGCTCTTGGAATCCAGTACTGTATAAACAGTCTAATCCTGCCTGTGTCCAGCTCACTGTTAAGCTCATTGGCAATAAAGTTCTGCACAGCCATCTGATAGCCAAAGATATCTTGCCCATGAGGAAGGGCATGGTCATGATTATTGAGGAAGTGTAGCATTTGCTCACGAGTGACCCCGATCTTTTCATTCAGAAGGACATTGAACTTTCCTATGACTGAAACAAGGTCCGTCCACTCATAGTCGTCTCCCTCAGTGTTTTCATTGGGATCGAGCCATTTGATTGCTTTGGTCAAGATCACCTTATCCAGATTGATAGCGACATAATCAGTTGCGGAACCATCCTCTGTGGAGTAAAGGCGACATGGATCGGATTCGTTTTGGGGAGTGATGGCTTTGAATTCCAGTGATGTGTAGACAACCCTGAGAGGAGTATTGAGAACTGATGATGCCATCATACCAACTTGTTCAGGTGTCTCACGGACAAATGTTAGGGGCATGTTGTTCGACACATCTTGGCATGTCATGCGAGACCTTTCCAGTGAACGAAAGTTTACTTTGAGTTGGACGATTTCACCAGGATCCAAGCTATGTGCCCCGTTGTCTTTGACCATCGAGGTTAGGAGTATGACATGAGGAGTGACTTCAAGCCTCCCGCATGCGAAGAGCTGGCCGTCGTTGTCTGACGACATGATGATGGATTTCGTGTGATTTGACAGGAAAATCGTGATGAATGATGCAGGCTGAAAAAAAAATGAGAAGAAGCTGAAAACTAGTCCAAAAATAAGTATACCAATTCCTCTATATGTAGGTCCCACTTCGGATTTCATTTACATAGCTCAGTCAGAGCAAGGATCTGGTACCAATTCCTATACAGTAACATCTTTTTGTCTCCCGCCATTTCTGAGGCCGTTCGAGCCCGCTCGTCCTCGATTCGGCTTTGGG
>JALLOV010000501.1:0-10083 GCA_036939655.1 Thalassiosira allenii | reverse complement strand
TCCAGGCGGGACTGGGAAAAGGAGAGGATTTCTCTCCTTTTCAAAGCAATGGGATATCTATCCGATGGCAACATGCCATTAAATTGCCCACAAAGACAAGCAAAGCTCCGTTTTTGTAGGCCAACTCTAGAGAGTCCTCACAGTAAACAAAACAAAGGGTTTACATATGTCTTCTTTACCTCCTTTTGAGAGAGGGATCAGGATCTAACACCAGCACCGGTCAGGACTCCACGACCGACCCTTGAGAGAGGTATGGTACCACGGATCATGGGGGTGCAAATACCTACATAGGTACCTATAAAAAGTCCATCTGGGTATCCCAAGAATCGAATCGGACATAATCCGTGAATGATCGAGAGGTCATTGTCTTTGCGCTACTCGTTTATATTGCCTTTTCAGATGATATATCAGATGTGCATCTGTCGAATTCAACTGCCCCATCCCCTTCTTTCGGACAACATCTCCAGCTGGCCAGAAAAGCAAAAAACAACAGGCCTCTTGACGGAACTAAACAAAATCAAAGCAAAGATATAGTCAACATGATCTCCCCACGCGCCGGCTCCGTCCTCCCCGTCCTCCTCCTCGTCGTCGTCCACGACCGCGCTTCGCCGGCGTCGGCGTCCCCCGTCTCCTGCACCAAGTCGAAGAACGGCGGGGACATCCTACTCTACGGCAACTCCGACTGGGCCGGCGGCTGGACCGAGGTTTACGCCGACCCCGACGGACGCCGCCGTGATCGCGGCCTGCTCCGCGCCCTCGGCGATTCCCTCGGCGGTACCCTGGTCGGAGGCCGTGACCTCGTCGTCGCGGCCGGGGCGACCTTCGGACTAATGTTCGAGATGGACTGCGACGCGTGCTCCGCCGGCCCGTCGTGTCGGACGTTCGACTTCGACCTCATGACGTCCGCCGGTGATATCGTCGCGGAGCACAGCTTCGAGGGTCAGGCGATCCCCTACCGGCACTACATAAGTGACGTAATCGACCACTCCATCTTCACGATGGACGACTTCGGACCCGTTCCGGAGGGTGAGTACACGTACTGCGTCACGAGCTACGTCGACACCGGTAGCGGCCCGGTCGAGGAGGCGAGCATGTGCGGCACCCTCCTTTCGCTGATGGACAGCGAGAACCCCGTGATCGAGGTGGTCTCGGCGCCGTCGGCTCCGGTGTCGCCCGGGACCACCGTCGAGGTGGTTCTAGACGTCTCCGACGACGCCGTCATGAATTATGTGAACGTGAATACCAACGGAGAATATAATCAGCGTATCGGCGTCAAGACCGTGGGGAACAAGGTGTACGCCTCGCAGGGAACTCCGCTGCAGAAGACCGTCAGCTACGTGGTCCCGTCCAAGGGGAAGGTCGTGGACAGGGTGCTGGACTTCCAGCTTTGCGATTTGACGGGAAAGTGCGCGGGTGCGAGCGTCACGGTGGAGGTCCAAAAGAGCGGCGGTAAGCCCAATAAGGTTTAGGGTCGAACTCTTCAGAACTGGTCCTCACATGAACATGTAAAAGTAGAAACATTGTTTGATTTTTGACTGTGTGAATAAGAAGATTACTTATGAATGAAGTCGGGCGAAGACGTGAAAGTGGATAGAAGCTTCCTGGGTGATTGGTGATGGCGATCAGGCATGCGTAGCTCTAACGTTTGACATAAAAAGATGTTGACAAGTCTCCTTGAGAGAATATTCAGCCCTGGTAAACCGGTGTGACTTTTCTCAAGCTCCTTTGAAGAGGTTAAGCAAGCAGGTCAGCACAGCGTGATCAAACTTGGCTCGGGTGAATCTTCGCAGGGTGTACTTCAATGATGTATCCTTCGTTTTGGCTACAACTTGAGCCACTCGTTCAAACTTGCCTCCGTCTTTACTGGTACTAAATGGCATTGTTTTCTTTGAGGTTAGCAATAACTGGGTGCGCGCAAGATTGGGGCATCCTTGGGAATTGAGGGCAGGATGAGGGTACATAGGAATAATGGTATATCTTTTGTGTGAACCGGCTCGACGAGCGTCAGGCGCGACTTCTCCGAGCCCAAACGGATGATCGATTCGAGCAAGATCGAGTCGAGAGCCGAGTGGGAATACGGGATATTGCAGAGTCTCATAGTCAAAGCTTACGACCTTTCGAATTCGCAACATACATACCTTCGCGCCAAAAAAATATGGCAAGCCAGGATAGTGCGGCACCCTTCACGGGCAAACCAAAATTACACTCATGATGTATGCTCAATTACTATCAAAGGAGCGTCTGCATCAGCATCTGTGATATCGGACCACATTGTAGCTTTTCTAGACTCTGGTCCTCCTTTGGAAACTTTTTGTTGATGCTACAATCCAATCAGGGCAAGTATTGTTAGGACGGCAACGAATGGACTGTACAGGTCACCCAGCCAAGTATAGGTTTAATAGAAATGTTTGTGTTCAAACAACACTGGGGCAACAGCTGGAGATAAGAGCGAAGGGCGCAGGTATTGTAGTCAGCGCCTTGGATTCAAGGATAGTAGGTGCTTGCTTTGTTTTGCCTCCTCGGCTCGGGCATATTACCAGTCTGGATGGTCCTACTTCACGCCTTTTGATACACCACCTCGAGGAAGAAAATGAGCGCTTCGTCGAGAGTCGAGAGAAGGAGCTGGAGGTCGAGACAAATCGGCGGCGGTAGAGATTTTGCACCAAATTATTAGAGCAGAGCTTCTTATTTCAACGCGTGTATCAACCCTTGTGTACTGGTGTACGAGTTTCAAGCCGATAAAAACCAAGAGAAGCTCATGCTGGTGACACAAAGGGTTCGGGGCCGGTCGATGGTTGAAGCTAGGATCCACCTGGTTCCATTCCCTGCCGGATCTGTCTTCCAGGTATCAATGGCGACCTCATCTCGGGCAAGGCTTATTGTTGGCCACTTCTTAGACGGCCAGAGATGTGATCACTACTACTTAGGGTGCTAATATATTGCCTGCCTCGTCGCTCCCTGGCGAAGGCTACGGTGCTTTGCTCAAGAAGCTGCAGGCAATCGTAGATTTATGATGAAGCTTGGTGGCCTTGCTGCCACTTGAAATCGACTCGTTGCCAAGTTGAATGGCAGATGGTACCCTAGAAGCCCACACGCTCGCACCAATGATTTCAGTACGGCCACAAAAGAGTCTACCAGCGCACCTTCACCATCACGAGGAGGCCACCGTCAAGAGCACGTATCAGGAGCTCCTCGCTGTTCATCATTGGCTACGAACTGCACCTCAGTGAAAGTAGGATGCTGTGAATTGTGAAGGAAGCGCAGATACAGAGCCATGTCTCAGCGCAACCAAGAACCCTTGAAAAAGGCTCGACTTGAGATCATCCCTGACCTCACGCATACTTCCTAGATGACGTCAACGTGACAACGGTAAGTGCAGTGGTGCACCTACTCCGCTGTGATCGACCAAGCCCCAGCGGCCCTTTTCTCTGTTTGCCATCGCGATGGCATACAATCGTTGGTTTTGCCGTTACAAAGAGAAGATGTTGTAAACACTTCTTTTGGCTGCTGCTGCTGATAATGCTATCATTCTCTCAATCGTCGAGTCAAATGTTCAGTAACTTACTGTTACTTCGTTATTGGCATGTAATAATGCTGAGGATAAGTCAATTCCACTCCCCACAACCCTACATGCATCCCTTTCTATTGAGATGATAGATTGCTATTTCTTCTCTAACACAAGACTACATAAAATTCCTCATCATGAACACATCCACACACCTTTCGTCTTACTGTCTACTTTTGTTCCTCCTGGCTTTCTTTGGCCGTGCTGTGCTTTTTACAGAGTCCGTGTACTTGGGAATAGCTGTTGCACCCTTCGGCACTGCATTTCTTGCGGGGGGCTCCATGAGCGTAGCACCGGCCCCCTTTCTTGGCGATGTTTGTACATTCTTCGTGTGTACATTGTTTGTAGGACCTCGTTTTAGTCCCATCCTTTGATACAGAGATAGTGCGTTGGCTCAAGTCGATTGGGGGCTTCTTCGTCGTCTCGTGCACGATTTTGCTTCCGTCGTGCAGATGGCACCTGTCGCCCGAAGCAACCAGATTCGTGCATCCCTCATGGGCGCACCACCTCATGATATTATTGGCGTATGTCTGTCGATTCTGAAGATGAGGGCAGAGCTTACGATGTGAAATGCTTTGAGTGTCAAATAAAGTTTTGCCAACTCCTTGGCGTGCACCCCCAGCAGCTAGCTGTCTCACTGGAAGAACTTGAATTGCACAATAGCAGAGAGGTTTGTTTTGTGCCTATGGCTCGCCCATCCTAAGTCCAAAAGGGCATCGCCTTTATATCTTCATTCGACCCCCATCACGAGGAAGATAGACGGAGCGCCTCGTCGAGTTTAGAAGAGGTTGGAGCTTCCTCTGGAGCTGTGGAGGTGAGGATGTGATCAGCCAAAAGGAGAGAAAAATCCTCTCCTTTTCCAGGCGGGGCTTGCAAAGGACAGAGGAAAAGGAGCGAACCAGCTTGCTTGCTTACTTACTTTATTTCTCTCCTTTGTTCAAAGCAATTCACATTCGACTGTGAACAACGGAAATTCTAGCGTCTCCTTTGAACGCGTGTCGACTTTGTGACCAAGCCGAAGAAGTTCGAGTTGTTGGTCACAACGCAGGGCAACATGCTTCTGTTGAAATCTTTGTGACCAAGCCTGACCAAGCTCGAAGAAGCTCAAGAAAAGACCCCGCACAACATTTCTTTCTTCGTGAAATTGCAACGAGTTGAAGCAAGCATCGAGATCGCAGATAGCTGCTGCCTATTACTTCTTAACAACAAAATGAGTAAGAGTAATACTGTCCAAGCCTTCCCCGAACGTTGAGTGTCTCAATGAATGCAGAAGACCTTGCTCCTGGCTCATTCTCCTAGGGGTTTAACGAGAGAGTAGCCCCCCCAGTCCATTCAGGGTCTGATGTTGTCGACATGATCCTGTTGATTCTGTGGCTTCCGCGCAGGAACCATTCCTGCACTGGATAGACGACTGCCCTGGGCGTGTGGGCATCGAGCACAGCACAACATCAGTACTCTCTACTTGAAGCACCTTTGCATAAACTGGCTAACTCGACGCTTGGATCGAAAGACCGCCGTCTACGATTCAATGAATCCACCGGGCTACTGGAATTTGATCAATGTTTTATTCTTTGAAGAAGGAAAAGAAAAGTCAGCAAGGAGATAAGAAATCTGACATTCTTCGACCAGCGAAGCCGACAGCTCGTTGGAGGCTTGGAGAGCAATATACATCGAACCAAGATATTCGGAGGATGGATAGGAGTTTGTATCACGATATACTAAGTACTGATCCGCATTCGGGAGAAGTATTCTTTTCGTCCTCCTTCAAAAAGACAATGACAATTACCTCCAACTCATTCTAACGGATCATGTGTCCAATTCCCGCTTTTGGACATTAAGTTTTGGTGAGGTGCCACCCACACCCAATAACCAGTGTTACTCTTGCATGTGGTCCGCCGCCTGGCATTGCGCACGAAGGGGCGTCGAGGTGTTGCAATGGAAATGCCGCCGTGCGGCTTGGAAAGCTTGTGTTGCCAAGAAACCTGTCTCGTCAGAGAGCTCCCTTCGATCGCGTCCTCGAGCCGTCCGGTTGTCTTCCGGTCTATCACATTCGAACGGTTGTGACTCACTTTTCGTTGACGCAGTGTGTGTACCCCTCTGCAAACGGGTCGAGTACTCGAGGGTCAGCATCGACACTCTTTTTCATTGCCAATACTTTGGTGACAGTCTCAGGTCTTCGTGATGGTAGCAGAAGCTTTGGACTTTTTATCTGATCAAAAGATATCGGGTTAGGGTGTGAAATTTGCAAGAGAGTAAGAATACTCGCTGCTGTGTGCATTACACTGTGGCTCGATGTCAATGGTAATAGTTTTCACGTGAGCTACTAAGAGAAGCAAAATTGCTAGACAAATCTTCACTTCAGGAAGCTCCGTCCGTCGCCGCGCCACTCCCTCCTGTCGTCGTCGAGGTACACGCCGATGTCGCGCAGCTCCTTCTGTATTTCGTCCGCCTTCTCGTAGTCCTTCTCGAGCCTGGCCTTCAGCCGAGCCGATATCATCTCGTGCACGTCGTCCTCGTCGATCACGAAGTCGGCCATGAGCGGCCCAGCCTCCGCCGCGAGCTCGTAGTCGTGCCCTTTCGGCCCGAACCGCTCCCTCATGTAGTCCTCGCTCCCGTACCCCGCCCGGACGTTCACCCCCGGACGGGACGACCGGAAGCTGTACTCCATCCTGTCGTCGTCGACGTCCACGCCGAGGCCGCGGAGCTCTTTCAGTATCCTGTCCGCCCTCGCGTAATCTTTATGGAGCCTGGCGTTCAGCCGGGCCATGAGCATGGCGAGGACGCGCTCCTCCTCGAGTCCCGATCCCGGGTCCGGCGGCCCCGAGCCCGGGGCGAGCCTGTACTCGAGCCCGAGCTCGCGGACCCGATCCCGGCCCGTGCGACCCCGGTCGCCGCGATTTCGAGACGGATCTCCGTCCCGACCGCTCCGCGCCTCGTCCTCGTCTTCCTCGACCTCGATGGCCTCGTCGGGATCATCGTCGTCGTGCTCACCGTCGCGAAGCCATTCCTCGCTGTCCTTGAGCCACTCCTCCTCCGCTTTGTCGAGAATCTCGTCGTCGAACGCGTGACTATGCAGAAAATCCTCCCCTTCGCTCGCGTCGACGTCGCCAAACTTTGCGCTGGGCATCTCGTAAAACGTCTCGCCGTCGACGCTCCATTCCTCCTTGTCGTCATCGACGTGAATTCCCTGCTCACGCAGCTCCTTGAGTATCTGATCGGCCGCGTCGTAATCCTTATTGAGCTTGGCCACGAGCCTGTCGGTCAGCCTGTCGTACACCGCCTCCTCTTTCATCTTGCCCGGATCACTCGAGCTGTCATGACCTTTAGCGTCCTCTTCGTCCTCGTGGAACAGCGGGCCGAACTTCTCCTCGATGCTCCTCCGGACGTGGCCGGACGGCACGTCGGCCCCCGGCGGCCGGGGCCTCCACACCCTCCCGTCGGCCCGCCACTCCCTCCTGTCGTCGTCAACCCTGACGCCGTGCTTTCTCAATTCCTCGTGTATCCTGTCCGCCCTCTCGAATTTCCTGTCCAATTTGGCCAGCAGACGCGCCGATATCATCTCGTGCATCTCCTCCTCGCTCAGTCCACATTCGGGATTCTTCGGCCCGGCGTCCTCGGCCAGTTGGTAGTCGTGCCCCCTCGGCCCGAACCGCTTCTGGAGATACTGACGGCTGCCGTAGTCGAACCCCTTCACAAAAGCCCGCGATCGGTAGCCCTTGTTGTCGGCCCGCCATTCCTTCTTCTCGTCGTCAACGTGCACTCCGTACTCTCTCAGGTCCTCCATGATCTTGTCGGCCCCATCAAAATCACCCTGGAGCTTGGCGAAGAGCCGCCTGGACAGCATGTCGTCCACCTGTTTTTCCTCCATCTCGTCGTCCTCGCCCGGCGCCTCGGCGTCCTTGGCCAGCGTGTAATCGTGCCCCTTCTCCCCGAATCTCTTCTTCATGTACTCCTTCATCTCATACTCCTTGTCCCGTTCCAACTGCCTCTCGTACGCCTCCTTCTCCTCGGGGTTGTTCGGCCCGTACAGTATCTCGCCCGTTTTCCTGTTGACGTTCGGGGGAAAGTCTATATCCATCGCCCTCAAATCGTGTATGTCGAAGTCGGTGTCGGCGATGACGTTGCACATGAACAGCCCGTGCCCCTCGGCGAAGACCGTCCGGAAGAGGGCCGAGTCGGCGTACGCGTCGAGCTTCTTCTGGTGCTCGGCCTCCAGTTCCTCCTTCGTCATGTTCTTACGGCGGGCCCGCTCCTTTCGCTTCTTGCGCTGCTCCCTCGACGACTTCTTCTTGCCGAGGGCGGGGGAGGTCGCCGAGATGCACCGACTTGCCGCGGCGAGGGGGTGACGGTGCGGCGTCCGCGGCCGGCCGAGCGAATTATGGACGCCGTGCCGCTGACCCCCGAGCCCGAACATCGCGGCGCCGCCGCCTCGCGGCGCGGAGGGGGCGCCGGACGGCAGGAGCCGCCGCACGAAAGAGCGGCCGTGGTGACGGATCATCGCATCGGAGATCATCGGCTTCTTGGAAATAATAGGTCTCGGCTTTTGGGATTGAAATAATGGGTGGCGACCTCTGACCTCTAGCAGCGGCGCCATTTCCCGCAAACATTTGTATGGAATCCTACGTGCTTTTACGTGTATCTCCGCGCCCTCCCCCTCCCGCTTCCCTCGAACTCACGGTCCTTCAGACTGCCTTCAGACGAAAGGACTCTTGCGTTGCCACGTCGGAAGGATAGGGATGGTCGGCTCTTGGAGAAAATATGGTAGAGCGGTCGGCTGTGCCGGCAGTCGGCAGCGCCTGTGCTGGGCTTGTCCGGTGCTCCCGTCGCCGGCGCAAGTTGGTGTGTCAAGCTTATCATCCTCATATTCAAAGGGGTATCCTTGTCTCCAGTGCCTTATGGAAAGAGCAGTGTGCCGGTGTCGGTTGGGAGAAAAATCGTCGTTTTTGTCGGTAAAGCAGAAGCAGAACCAGAAAGTAGACATCCCCTGAAAGGAAAAAGGTGAACGCACGGCCTGTCCTCCAGTACGAGCTTTCTATCCAGAAGAAGTGCTCAGATGCTTGATTTCTCTGTTACTTACTGCTCGCAATTGTATTGACACACGTTATGGTCAGGACCGGTACGGTTGCAAACCAACAAATTGTTTCTCTGCGCAGGAGTTTGGTGTTTCTCTTTAGGATGAAAAAAATTGAAGTCGAGCTGCTCAATGACCAAGAACATTTTGTTCAAGATTTGATTTCCGTCCTATCCAGACACACAAGCACTGCCGTATTGGTTTCGCACTTCATATCATTCTGCTGTCAGATATTTCTCTCGCCGATTACTGTCTTCTAATGTGTCGCGGGTCGAGACCTCCAACCAACTGCCATTCGCGTTGAATCAAGAGCTTATGCCGCGGTATAGCTGGACACCTGAAGCGCAAACTCTCTTATCATTTGGAGCCGCCGTACGGGAACGACTCGACCCAATCTATCCTCAGCCTCGGGTCGACGTCCGCCCCGTCCAGCGCCATCTCGCCCGGGCTCATCTCCTCGGGCGGGCCCAGCGCCGCGCTCCCCGGCCCGAACCCGTCGAGGTCGTCGGACTCGACGAAGAAGAACGCGCGCTTGCGATTTCGGAGGACGGGGACCTTCAGGTACCGCAGCGACTTTCGTATCCGCTCGCTCCTCTCGTTGTTCGACAGCGACCTTCCCAGCGAGACACCGGGAGTTGTCGACGTGCTCCCCAGCCGGAATTGTACCGTGGTATCATTCGGGGTGAAGTAGAACTCTCCGACCGATTTCTCGCCCGAGCTCCCGTCCGTGAACGTCGCCCGGAGGTACCGTCCCTCCTGGTACACCACTTCGACGTCGTCGCCGTGCTGCCTCGAGGTCGTTTCCAGCGCGAGTATCAGCTGATCCATCTGCCTCTTGTACGCATCGTCTCCTTCGGAAGACGAAGATAGGGGTATGTTATCCGAGTAGTCCCACGGCTCGGCGAATATCCCCGGGGTGTCGTCCTGCGACGAGACGCAGCCGGCCCCCCCTCCGCCTCTCAGCGCGGACCTGTCGTGCGGACAGTCGGCCAGCAGCCCGTCCCAGACTCCGAGGCAGGAGGCGTCGTTGCACGTCTCGTCCTTGCCCACGGTCTCCGCCGCGCCGGCGATGGGTGCAATAATGTCGGGTAGGAAGCTGCAGTGACAGCGACGAGGGAGAGGAAGGACCGCCGAGACGACGACAACGAATCCGATGCATTTCCTCGACCGGGCGGTCGATTCGCCGGCGGGAGGTCTCGACCGAAATCGACAACAACGTCGCCATCGCAACTCGCCGAGGGCGAGGGAGGCATCAGCGCCGCCAGTGATGCTGCTCTACTGAACCGACGCGTTCTCGGCGTCGCCGGCGGCGATTGGAAGGCGGCGCATGACGCCAACAGGAGTGCGCTGGCCACTTTCATCTTCAATGATTGAGAGATCAGTGGCCTTCACTGGCTGCTAGGGGGGTGCTCTCTGCTCTCTCTAGCCGTACTCCTGGCGAAAAAAA
>JALLOV010000500.1:0-10119 GCA_036939655.1 Thalassiosira allenii | reverse complement strand
TTTGAAAAATGTCTCAACACTCCCATTTAGGAGAGTCATGTGCAATTCATTGGGAGAAACTAAGGTTGAGGAGCTGCAGCTCTTGCTTTCCTGAAAAATCATGTACACGTTCGATATTGGAGAAATAACGAGGACGGCAAAATTTCGAAGATTGCAGAAGTTGAAGCGCTTGTGCCATGGAAAAGTTACGATCACACTGTATCTAGCAAGTGCCCATCTTGATAAATCGGGAATAAAAAGTGGGTGTTGCCAAAAAAGTTGTTACTACGCTACAAGAGGGCTAGAGCGCGATAGCAGCGGCAAAAAGAAGCAGTAGTGACGGCTGACGGCTCGCTCACGGCTGGCGCCCGCCCCATCTGGGTGCCCCTGCTGATGGCTGCGGGCGTCGAGGCCGCGCGCTGCCCGCCCTCTCCCCCCTTGGCCCTCTGCTGCTGCCTGCTGCCATCATCGACTTAGGGTTCTCATCGTGGTGCAGCGATGCGATGGAGTGGGCAGTCCCAGAAACGAAACCATGGCACATCTCTACTCGATGAGAGCATAAAATACTCGCACTGAAAACACCACCTCATGATTATTCTTTACCATGGCTGACGAATTCCGTTTATATTGGGGCGCTAAGACGATGTTGTTGGCTATCGGGCAAATATCTCCCGATGAATGTCATGGAGCTGCGTCTATGGATTTGGTTTTGGGAGAGTTATGCAGATTAGATCCGAAAACATTCAAGTGGGCTCTACGTGCCATCGAGGACAAGTCTACAAAAGATCATATTCAGCAGTATTATGATCGCCATCATGTTGAGCTTGCCACTACTCCCGGTGCCGTTGATCAAGGTCGCGCTCCTGCGACGTTTCGTCCAAAGACCTTTCGTCCATTAACACCATATCCACGTGTTTGGCCATGTGAAATATATACCAAGTCAGAAGCAGTGGCAAATGTGCTTGAGAATACAGTGAAGGGTACGCAGGAGAGGAGGTTAATGATCCAAGATATGAAACGGGAAGGCAAAATTTCCAACGAATGGACAATGTACAGACTCATCAGAAGAGCAGAAAAGGGTCTCCCTATTAGAAATACAAAGTGGGGAGCCATGGGCCGGCCCAAGAAAAGGGTTCCTTGCGCGGAGTTGTTGACAAGTGTGGAAAAGAAGATTACTGATCCATTGGGGCACAATAAACGAAGGGAACGAATGGCTGATCATAATCATTCGAAAGAATATGTCAGGTACAGCATCCGTCAGAGGCGGGACCGCTGGAAAGGGAGCATAATAGTGCGAGCAACTCCTGTACGATTCTGTGATACTTTGAAACACCACCCTCTTCACCCACCCCACAAAGCCAATATTCTCACTGGGCCAGGCACGGTATCATACAGAGTGTGCTCGCCAAATGAAATTGATATCTGCTCATACATTGGATGTAAGCACAAAGATGATGATGTGTGGAACCCCCAAAACAATGTATGTAGACTTTATTTCAGCCCCCGTGAGTTCTGGCCTCCCAAAAATGAGAGGGAGGGGAATGAATTTAGCTTCAACAAGCTCAAGTGCTACATTGAGTGTCAGGCACGTAATGGAGGATCTACCAGTCTTATATGCCATGGAGGTAATACAATCAATAACCTCAAGTATTTCATATGCAATGAAAAATATGAAGGAAAGCATTGCACATTTCGTTTCACTGTAAGCTGGGACGAATTTGGCTATTATATTCTGCTCCGTTCGAATCCACACCAATATCATAGCATCGGCTGCTCATGGCACTGCTGCAAATAATAGGCATGTTGTTAAAAGATGACAATAGATCCAGAGTTATTTTCACGGTACAAACGGAGTACAAAGTACCAATTCTAAGCAAGGCAATCATTTGCAATCATAGTAGGTAACTTGGCCCCGCGCAGCGGCTAGAGAGGAGCGCGCCACGCAGTTGGCGCGCGACGCTCTAGTAACTATAATTACAAGTTGTTTCCCTTTCACATGGTTAGGTTATCTCTGATATCTCATGCTCCTGTGTGCATTAGCACTGTTCATAGGGAAGGTTTCACAGATAGATGTGGTTTCGAAGATCTTCCAATCTGGGCCATAAAATGGGTGGGTAGTGACCAATCTGTAAAATTAAATTCTGGTTCCAGAGCAAACAAATACAACCCAATCAGCACGCCTCTACTCTTCTCTCTCATAGCCGGTGCCTCTAGAGGTAAAACACAAACTTCACCTCTGTGGTGTCCTGGATGAAGACAGTAAGTGAAGACTGCTAAAAAGATGATTTTGATTGACAGCCACACTGCAGCCACAGTCACGGGTGAGTGGGATCAGTCACTGATTGCAAAGATCCCAAAAAACAACACGCATCTCATGTTCAACAACATCTCACTTCTGCCAGCTAGCACACGCCTACATATCAGTTGATATCAGCAACAATGATGATGATGGCGATGGACGATGGAGGAGGCGTGAAGGTGAAGAAGAGGTCCATAATACCTCAAGGATTCGAATGAAGTGCTCAACTCTATTCCTCGGCGGCACGCTCAGCTACCTGCTGTCCCACGGGGCGGCCGCGCTTCACAAGGGCGGTATTAGCCAGCGCGGTATCCTCGCGCGTCCTCGGTTCGGAGTCCGTGGCCGGGATGTCGATCGGATCGCGACGCTGCCGTCCGCATCGACTCCTAAGCAGTTTCGCGTCGCCGCCGAGCGTTCCAACCAAGCATCGTCCATCGCATGCTTGCGCGGCGGGGCGTGCAGCGACTCCACGCCCGCGCTCTTCGCCAAGGTCGCGCTCGGCGCGGCCGTCGAGACGGGCCTCATGTTCGCGCTCGTCAGCTACGCCGTCAAGGCCAACGACCTGGAATACTCCAAGGTCGTGATCCGCACGCTGCAGGCGGTCGCGCTCCTCGCCATCATCTTCGGCTCGGCCACCTTCGGATCCCTCGTCGACATGGGGCTGAGCGCTGCAACGAAGCAAGTCCTGGATCCAAACCAGATTCCTGGAGATGAGGACTGGTACGCCAACCTAAAGAAGCCAAGCTGGAATCCGCCGTGAGTTGAACAAAACACATGAATCAATCATACTTATGCAGGTCGTATCAAACAAACAATCTAACACTGTGACACATCTTATGAGAAGCGGCTGGCTCTTCCCCATCATGTGGCTCATCGTGAGCAAGCCGACCCAGTTCATGGCCGTCTGGAAGCTCATCACGCAGAGTTCGGACAAGGACCTGTCCGTACCCCTGCTGGCGTACACGGCGCACCTGTCGCTGGGAGACGCCTGGAACAAGGTCTTCTTCGGGCTGGAGTGCACGGGGCGCGGGCTGGCGGTGATCTGCGCGTTTTGGACCGTGCTGTTCCTGAGCGCGTACCTGTTCTACGGGGTTGATCCCTACGCGGGACTGCTGCTCCTGCCCACCTGCGGGTGGGTGACCGTGGCCACCGCGTTGAACTGGAGCATTTATCTGCTCAACAGGGATGCCGCCTGCGAGGGGTAATACGGATGGAAGTGGTTATGTTACGTCTGAATCTTCGAGCTGGTCGCTCCGGTGTCTAATTACATACATGAAACAACATGTATTACTCTATGTTCAATTCGCTCACGTGCTTTGCATGACGATATCATATCTTCCTCGTGGAGTTGCAGCCTGTCTGGAAGCTCTGTTCCGAGGTGCTGCACGGACCCTACGGAAAGATAATCACTAGAGTTTGTCGATGGGTAGATTCGGATGACTCGGACGAGGAGTCGGACGAGTCTGAATCGGACGTCTCGGATTTCTCATCGGCTTTGGCTGGCGCGATTTGTTTGTCGTAGAACAAGAATCCAATTGCCGGCAACGACAGCGCGAGCAAGCCGAACATCAAAATGAGGACAATTCCCAATCCCCTCGACATACGAAAGCCGTTCGTCGTGGTCGGATCAGTGTGTGGGGCCTCTCCGCATCTCAACGATCCCTCTTTCAGAAGGGCCCATGAGTCTAGTCTGCCGTCGTCTACGTCTCCGATCACCACTTTCATCGAGTTCCAACCTTCCGAGGTTTCGCTCGAGGCCCGCAGCTCCGTCGTGAACCCGTCCGCTTCGATTGCGGGGAAGGGACTCGTGTAGTCGCCCCTTCCGATCATTTCGTTTCCGACGTAGTACTTCGAATTCGTTTTGCTGTTGATGGTGCTGGTACTGACCGGAGTATTCTCGCCCGGAACCGTAGCTATGTTCACGCCGTTTAGGAAAGCCCCAAATCTATCCCCATTGCGATCTTCGCTATGGTACTCCTCGGATCCGAACACGTAGTCGAAGTTGATTGTGGACTTGGTAGGGCACTGGAACTCGAACTCGACTTCGCACGGATCATACAGGTCCGCCTCGCCGTCGTACTCCCGATAGTCGGTGGTCGTCTCGCCCGAATCGTTGTCTGCGAAGTCCAAAATATGTCCAGTGCCGAGGATGACTCCTCGGTCAGGTATTAAGTAATCATTCGTGGCCGTATTCTTCCCCGCGCTGTGCCCGTTCGCAAAGAGCGCGTAGCATGGGGCGACAGAGGATGCGACGTTTCCAATCTGAACTTTCCCGGTGGGATCCCGGAGGTAATTCTTCACCAAGTCTTCAGCGCGTAGATAGGTGAATGTTACTAAGCGAAAGAATTGAGAGGATTATCAAGCATTCATATTATTACGCGGTTGCACTAAGAAATAACATCTAGGAGAGAATTGCAGAAGACTCACTCTCGGCCCCGGTAACAGATAACACCAGCAGGAGCGGAGCTATGCAATAAGAAATCAAGAGGATCATAATCAAGTGCAATAAAATAAAATGAGCGCAATGTTCGATGTTATGTCGAATGTTGAGCATGTATGTAATTGAAATTGTTGCGGGACTGAAAGATCAAGATCAAGAAAAAGAGAAGACCAAGATGAGTCTCAACGCACTTCTCGACAAAAATTCTAGGCACTCCACTTGTACAGACAGCGCTCTTTTGCTACAATAACTTTTGTTTCCAAAATGGCTCAGCACTAAAGTCTTCTCTGCAAGCTCGCCATCCAATCCACAAGCTAAGGATTAGGAGGCTAAGACCAGAGCAGGTTGAAACCTGACGGTAAGCAAACTCTTCTTGCATTTCAACAGAAGTGAAAGTGGAGATGATTTTGATCAATATTCGGACTCATACTGACTCAAGCAATTTATTGTGTCGCTCGCTTTCACTTCTTGTCATCCCTGCGCTGCAGGCAAGGCTATGAATTGTCCCATCACTACGGCACAAACTACATACCTTCGATCGACACATAACCACACTCAAACTGTTGCTGGAATGGATTGCAGAGCTCATAGCGCGGCGGAACCATGAGGTATCTCTAGAGGCGCAAATCTACTTTTGATTACTCGTCACAACAAAAAGTTTGCACTACTCTGCAAACAATATCTTAAATATGGGCCACTATGGGTCCTCCCTGGGGTACCATATGGCAGTCCCCGCCATGGGCAAGACACATAATACACACACCTACTCTAGAGGCAGGCACAACAAGGGAGCTTCGACCAAACTTCGACCTTTCTTTCATCAAGTGCTTTGGTTGGGCTTCTAATAAGAAAGAGCTGATAAAAAGCAATATCAAGTGATATCAATGCAAATAAAAGGAGCGATGGATACCCATCTCGTTGCAGTAAACATGAAATAAACCCATGAAATGGCTCATAGCGGCTCGCACACACCATCGTATCAATTCGGTATTTAGAACACTGACCATACCTCGACTAACAATTGAAGAAGTATCCTTGCATTCCTCATGAGGGTTGAGGGTATGTATGAGGTCACCAGTTTTAGTCTGGCATCTGCAGGGTTGATTACTCAAATTCAATTGCTTCCTCCGCAAACAACTCCGTTCGCATTACCTCTAGGTATGCCTCTAGAGAGAGATATGTACGTAGTGATGTTAATATTATCTCATCAGGAAAATTCAGGAAGTGCCAAGAAGCGAAGTCAGACGTTTGCCGGACATTCCCTTTTAGGCTTGCGTTGGGAACAAGAAGCCATGCTGAGCCATGCCTGATAAACTGCTCTGTTGACACCTGTTGAATGGAAATGATGTGAAACATCAGATGATGTCGGGGGAAAGGGAAAAAGTCTATTCCCTGTACCTTGGGAAAGCAAGATCATCAATCCTGCCTGCACTACATACCCTGTTTGGCACGGGGCGCCAAAGTACCTACCATGCCTACCTCTAGAGATAGGTACATAGAGAGAAGTGTACCTAAAACCTACCTATGGCCCTGATGAGATGTTGTGAAAAACTGCTCTGCTTGAAATTGAAGATGACTTCTCTGTGATGATAGGATGATAGTCAAAAGTGAGTGCCGTAAGAAAGCCGTGGCGTATCACATATCCTTATTATGTGGGTCGACACAACGGAATTGGTAGTATGTAAAGGAACCGCTTCGCGGGCCACCCCCTATCTCTGTGTCATGCCTCGGTAGGTATTGTAGGTAGGCAGGCCCCACCAAGCAAAAAAGCTTCACAGCCAGTTCACAGCCAAACTGCTCAGGGCGGGCAGGACTGGGGCGGGATTTGCAGGTGAGAATGAGAAACTGAGCAGGACACACTCTACTTACCCGTTGATGTGATGAGCTGATGACAGTAGTAGGTACTGTCAGAGATGATACCACGGAGCACGACACTCTCTCCGCAATTGTTCCATTTTTTGTTCTCCATGCTTTGACAGGGGGGCCACACGCCGCAGCATCCAAACTAACAACATGGCGAACTTACGAAGGAAAAGAGGTTTATCAAGAACAGTGAGCGGGAAGTTTTCTTTTCGCCGCTCGACATCAACAACGGCAATCTCCTTCGAAGACATTGATGATGAGGCTTCTGACTTTGACTCTCCCCAGAGTATTGCACTCGCATCTATCACTAATGATCTTGCTGTCGAGGCAACGAAGGACGCGAAGACTAGCTTCTACGAGCTGATGTCATCGTCACTCCACTCTGAAAAGGGGTGCCGTGATCAAGATTGCGTCGCTCCATTCAGTTGGAACGAGTGCGTGCTCGGCTCATTGCTCGGGTCAGGCGAGTTCAGTGATGTATACGAAGTCAAGTCTTTTCGCTTCGAAAATCATCATCAAAATCATCGTCAAGCATCACCTGCCGACATAGACTTACGGGTAGATGAATTGGGCCAAAGAGCATACATGAAAAACCGTGAGAAGCACAGTCAGACAAATAAGCCACGCTATGCACTCAAGCATATCAGGCCTCCAGATCTCAAAACACAGCATGGACGATCAAAGTACATTCAATCAGCAAGGTAGGCATTCAGATTATCTGCGCAAGAAATTTTTTTGTGACTATTTGGACTCACGGTTCCATTTTCCTGTACCTTTACATGCGATCCTAAACAGCGACTTGGCCCAGGAGAAGGAATTCCTTTCAAGTCTCGTCCATCCCCACATCATCAAACTTCGTGGGGTTACAAGTTCAGGACCCACCGGATTCGCTCTCATCATCGACCATCTCGTCGAGACTCTCGACGAGAGAATGAGAGGATGGCGCAAGAACAAGAGCAGGCAGGTAATGGCCAAGCTAACTAGGGTCAGGTCGTCTTCCTTCGCATCTTCGTTCACGGTCAAGGCCAAGCGAGGGCCGATTGATAACAAGATACTTGACCAACGCCTTAGTATCGGTAAGTGAATTCTAATGCACAGTATGGAAAGTTCATGACGAGTACTGACACCTAAAACTGAAACCGATATCCATCAGCCCTCCAAATCGGAGCTGGTATGAGGTACCTGCACTCTCACAGAATCTTGTTTCGGGATCTCAAACCGACCAATATCGGCTTCGACGTTCGAGGTGATATCAAGATCTTTGATTTCGGCTTGGCTTGTTTCTGCCCCGAAGATGCCGACCCGAACGAGGATGCCTTCGAAATGTCGGGCGCGGGCACTCCGAGATACATGGCGCCTGAGGTATTGAAGTAAGAATAACATGTGCTCTCGCTAGTTTCTATGGCACTCATCACAAAGTCTAACACATCCGGTCATTTCCCATAATCACCTTGCAAAGGGGCGATCCTTACAACCTCAAGGCAGATGTTTATTCCTGCGCGATCATCGTGTGGGAGCTCTTGTACGGTCAGGTTCCCTACATGATAGCCACGTCGAAGGATGAACTCATCAAGCATGTTGGTAAGCCGAAAAGGGAAATCCGAGTATTCCTTGTCCTTCCAATAGATACAACATTAATTGTCGTAATGCTTTCCGCATTCATATTATCTGCAGTTGACGATAACGGCCGTCCTACAATCGACGAAGACTGGCCAGTTGATGTACAAGATATGCTTGAAAATAGCTTTGATAGTACCATTCAAACGCGTCCTGTAAGTTGCGGCTCGACACTATTGACTCTCTGGCCTGCCCAAAACCTTTCTCACGTGATGTGTATGCTCCTCTCATTGATCAGGAAATGAAGCAGATGTACAACATCATTCAGGAAGTGCTCGTGTCCCTGCGAGACGGCGAGCGCAGCGGTTTGAGCGAACAATGGGTGTCCCGTCGACGCTCGGTCGGAAGTGTGGATGGATGAGCCAGAAGACATATTCATATCTCTGATCAAATTTTGCGAACAATTTTGAAGAGCCCAAGATTACAACAAGTCTTGGCAGTACCAAGTTGGAAGTATCACATGTGCAGAAGTTTTTTGATGTAGCTCGCAGTGAAAGCCCAAGATTTTTCATGTTCGCCTTGGCAATGTTACCATACGTTTATGTGTTGCGATACTTCTGTGCAGATTATGGTTCGGTGTTTCTTTTATTATCTTTTTGCCACAATATAAGAATAACACAGATAATGGTTTTTCGTGTAACACAAAACACACTCAATAAGCATATTACATTTATCACCTTGATTACATGGGCATCCGCAACGATGACAACAACATGGGTACTCCTATCTTCATTATTTTGTATCTTCTTCACTTTTTCTAGCAGTCTTGCTTCGAAACATATCGGGCTCGGTCTTGTGCACGCAAACAGATGATGATCTGAAAAGCAAAGTTGTTGTCAATCAAATGAATTCGAGCCGTTTAGTTCTGACTTCCGGTAGGGCTTTCATATTGGACGACTCAGATTATTTCTTGGCAGCCTTGGCGGGAGCGATCCGCTTGTGGTAGAACGCCAGCCCGATAAGCGGCAGCGTCAGCGCTAGCACGCCAAGCATCAGCATCAGTCCGAGGGCCAGTTCCATCGGCACGTAAAACTTTCGCCTCGGGACCGGTTCCGTCGCCGGCGGAACGACGGACCGTTCCTCGCACCTCAGCGATCCCGCCTTGAGGAGGACCCACGAGTCCAAATCGCCGTCGCCCACGTCTCCGATTACCAGCCTCATCGAGTTCCAGCCGGTGTGAGACTTCATGGAGCTCCAGCCCGCGAACGTTTGGCCCGACGCCCGCAGTAACGTCGTGAACCCGTCGGCTTCGATTAAGGGGAAGGGACTCGTGTTGTCGCCCCTTCCGGTCATTTCGTTGCTAATGTAGTATCTGGAATTCGTCTGGCCGTTGATGGTGCCGGTACTGACCGGAGTATCACCCTCGCCCGGAACCGTGGCGATGTTGACGCCGTTCAGCTACGCCCCGAATCCGTCTCCGTTGGAATCCTTGCTGTGGTACTCCTCGGATCCGAACACGTAATCGAAGTTGATCGTGGACACGGTATTGTTCAACAGCAGAGGAGGGCACTTGAACTCGAACTCCATCTCGCACGGGTCGTACAAGGCCGCCTCGCCGTCGTACAGCCGGTAGTCGGTCGTCGTCTCGCCCGAATCGTTGTCGGCAAAGTCCAGGACGTGTCCGGTGCCGAGGATGATTCCCCTGTCGGGTATCAGGTACTCGCCCGTGGCCGTGTTATTGCCGGCGCCGTGACCGTCCTCGAAGAGGGCGTAGCACCCGTGGAAGGACGGGGACGTGACGTTGCGGATCCGGACGGTAGCGTTGGCGTCGGCGAACGGATCGAGGAGGTACAGGTTGATCAGGTCCTCGGCTCGCAGGTACTTGAACGTTACTGTACGGAAGAAATCACATCGTGGCGCTTGAGACATGCCATTGGCTGGGGGTATGAAGAGTGGAAATCAACGATACTCACTCTGGGCC
>JALLOV010000499.1:0-10110 GCA_036939655.1 Thalassiosira allenii | reverse complement strand
AGAAAAAACGCGTCAGCCCCGCGTAGACCCCTCCCACACAGGAAAAAAGAACGTCCCCAGGTAATATTCTAGGTAGCTACGATGTCATGGCACGTTCGTAGAGAGACGAGAGAGAGCAGCGCCCCTACAATTATCTTCTCTAGAGAGAGACGCCCTCCTGGCGACGACCCTGCACGGCTGCGGCCCCGTCGCCTCGGCCCTACCTCTTGGTCCCGTCTCCCCTACACAGTCGGCGGCGGCAGCGGATCCTGTCTCCGTCTTCGGCGGCAGCGCCCCCTCCTTGCTTCTTCGTCCTCGGACCACCACGATGATGACCGCCAGGGCCTCCGGCTTGACTCCAACGGCGCAGTAGGCCGTCGGCCTCGTTGGCCGGCCGCGTTGATCTCGAGCAACCGCAGCTGTACTTATGGCCGGCGAAGGTTGAAACTGGATTTGATACGATGGCTCACGTGCTGCGGTACATTGCCTGCTTCGTTACCGGTATGCTGCGGTGTGCGTATCCACAAGCGAATCAATTCCCGGGGGCTGCATGCCCCCGAAAGAAACAAGGGGCTACCTCGATACTTCGTCCTCGACAGCGAGGAACGGTTTCTTCCGGATGAGGACGAGGATAGGCTGTGCTAACGAGTTTCGGACCCACAGGAGCGTGCGATGGAACACGGGGCGGGTCTCCGGCCCTGTCCGCGGCGATAACGGTTGGTCTTCGTGCACAGGCAAGGTGATGCAATAATGAGTTTTCGTGTACCTAGGTATGGTCGCGATTGGTGAGTACGCGTGGGCTCGCCACCTCATCGGGGGTTACCATACTCGCGAGCGCGAGCAAATGAAATGAGAATCAGCCGGGCAGCCAGACGCTGTGTATGCGGAGGACGAGGGAGTCAACGCTCTCATTGCTCGCCGCATTGGGGGTACTTTGTTTGCGATTCGCCACCGAGATAGATCAGGAGTGTACCGGCTGAGCCGATCTGGTGAGTGTTCTGATGCAATGTTATCATGCACCTGCTCAACTTACCGGCACTTATTAGCAGTTCAGTGAAAGAATGAACCTTTGGCTGTTGAAGTAAAATGCACTGGGAATCGTGCAGGAGTAACAGCAAAGCTATTTTGGAGCACGGTGCCAATACACAAAGGTCCCTGAGTGTTAGATGATTAGGCGAGAAGTGAGAAGGAGTTTTACTCTTCTTTATGCAGATTGTACCGAGGTAAGAAAGATTGATGTTGGGACTGGCGAAGGGATCCCTTCTGTGCGGGCATTGGGGGCAAAGCAAGCCATGATCTTTGAGAGGTGGGTTAGAGAACTCTGCCCAATCGTTGCAGATTTTAGCCTAACATCCGTCCCGCGAAAGACAAATTTTGGTCCATCTTGACACTGACGGGGCTGGCAGTTTGCCTTGTATGTGTTGCAGACGCAAACGACTGGAGATTTCGAAGGTTGATGGGACTAATACAAGCCTTCCATTCCCCAAAAAGCCACTCACCTTCTGAGCAACCAATGACTTCTTCACAGGCCACCTTGGTCTGAGCCTGAACATGACTCATAGCATGGTATGGGCAATATGCAGAGGGAGGGCTTATTCGTCTGAGCGGTTAAGGATTCGGCACCAGTCCATCATGTACGAGAATCACAATCATACGTAAAATTACCGGCCTGGCGTATTTCCTGATCATATCAGGTCAGCTTGAGCCGGGAGGGGCGTACAGTCCAGAGGTACTTCGAAATTGACAGGCTATTGCACCATGCAAAGTATTACAAAGTATGTTCCTGTGCACCTCTCAAACCCAACCAAAGCTGTACCGCGGGTACAAGATCCAAATCACGCTAGGTCTGCTTCTGTTTTATCCCACGTATTACCTTGTGAAATCCGTTCGAATTAGATTTGATATCAAACTTTCATCACAGGGCCTCCTGAAATCAATTACCTAGCTAGCTTCAGAGCAAAAAAGTTGCTTTCTTGCCATTGAAAAGAATTGTGCATTGTATTACTGCAAATGAATCTCCGAAGCTTCAAACTACCTAGCATCTCCAATCTTAGAACGCTCTGAAAGCGATTGTAGATTCAGTTCAACAGTACACAGTACCTAGCAAAGACTGATCTCTCACTAAAAAAATGCTTTCAGCTGAAAAAAGAAGACCGCTGAGAATTGCTTTTGTACGAAGTCCTATGTAGCTCCTGAAGCTCAAGGTTCATTTCACATGACACATAATTTCGATTCTCACCTACGTTCGTTCACCGCCACCTTCACCGAAGTACCCGCAGCCACATGGACCGGCCCACAGCGATGCCGCCCCCGCCTCCGTCGGCCGCGGCCCTTGCCGATGGCGTGATTGCACCCGAACGCCACCGCGCTGTCGATGCTGCTGCGCCCGAGCCCGACGGAGCATCGGCATCAGCAGTCGACGTCATTGGAACTACTGGTGGCACCAATGACGAAGACGAAGTCGGCGTTGGCGGCGGCGACGCAGCGCAGTCACCATCGCAGCACAGCGAACGATCGCCGTCCTCCGCCGAGGTCATACTCGACATCCCTCCGGGCCCCATCGGCGTCACCATTGCCGCATCCGGTCGAAATCCCATGGTCATATCTCTAAAGCGCCACCCTTCCAAGTTCCGGCTGGGCGACGTCATCCTGTCAGTGAACCACGTGAAAATGGACACGATGGCCGAGGGCGGGATCGAATCTTGGGTCGACTTCTTCAGGACGTGCTCCGAAGAGGATCGGACCGTGGTCGTGCTGCGAGCAGGAGATCCATCTGCAACGGACGAGCCACCTCCCAAGAAGGCGAAGAAAGAGCGAACCGAGCTTACGATGGCCCAGAAAAAGGAGTACCTGCAGAACGGCGGGAGGGTGAAAGACATTGCCGAGGATCGGCTGCCCGAGGCGTCCACGGTCAGGAAGCACTGGGACCCGTACGAGATCGAAGCCTGCGTCCGCCTGGGGCACGGCTGGCTGAAGCGGGTCGACCGCGAGGGGGCGACGGAGCGGGGACGGGAAATCGCCCAACTGGCCCAGAGGCTGAGGGAGAAGGGCGACTGCAATATCGCGTTCGCATACAAAGAACTGACTACCGAACTGACGAGGGAGGCGAACCGGCGCAGGAGAGGCGGGGGGAAGTCTCACAACATCCGTCCCGTCCTATTGGACGTTGACGCAGCAGAAGTGCCGTCCGCAGACGACGCCAGGTCGGATGTCGAACATCAGGCAGGGGAGGCGGATCCTTCCTCCGACAATGCCGGTGATGCCAAGGCCGCCGATGATTCTGACGTCCGTGGTGTGGTTGACGCTTCTGCAGACGCAGCTGCTGATTCTAACATCGACATTGTTGTTGATGCTGAGGCTGCCATTGATCATGCCGGGATGGTTGACACTGCTGCAGATGAGGAGCCCTCCCTCTTCAACGAGTATGATTCTGATCTGGATGCCCACTGGAGCAACCCAAACAATGCTCGCGATTTCTATCATAGAAACAACGGAAAGCTTGTCGCTCACGCTCTGATCGATGTACTGGAGCTCTTGCCGACAGCTCTAGTGGTGGATGGTACATACGGCGAGGGAAACTTTTGGAACGCGCGCTCACTCGGCCACTTTCTGAGAAAGCCGATGTTCTTCGACAAGTTCAAGAACAAAGCAGTCGATCATAAGCATTACCCAGATACAATCCCGCTCGAAGATGCCTTTTGTGGAGGAGAAGTGAGGAATATGTTAGTTGGAAAAGTGAACGCCTGGGTGTACGACTTGCCGTACCTTGATGTCACGGGGAAGTATGTACTCACCAATTCCAAATTTCGAGACAGCGCCTGGAAGATGTGGTTCAATTACGCGTATGGGGTGGACTATCCGTACACCAAAAGGCAAATCGTCCACTTCTTCTTCGAGGGCTTCAGGAGAGTCAAATCAATTCTCGTGGATGGGGGCTGGCTCCTCGTGAAAACGGCCAACTTCACAAAATTTGACCTTGCCGAGATGTGCCCTGTCATTGCCCACATGCACGGGTTCAAGATGCATAAAGAGTCGCCCTTGATGCTGGACGAGAAGGATTCCTCTCGGTTGTATATCTTCCAGCTGAACCAAAAGCGCAATCAGACACTCTTTGAAATGTTTGATCTTGGGAGTCAAGTGCTATTCGGAGGAAAGGTGACGGCCAAAGCCAGGCAGGATTACTGGGATCACATCTCTGAACATCTCCGGAAGGCCATCGGATGGGCTAGAATTGGAGCGGAAATGAAGAGGGTAATCTCGCATGCAGAGTACGAGGCCGCCACAAAAAATACACCCGGGCACTTCAAGGACTGGCACGCCGCATTGGGCTGCAACGAGCCCACTGAGAGGATCCGAGCTCACTACGAGTCGGTACGCCGTGTGAAGGACATTGACGTTCTACAGAAAGAGGCCATGGATTTGTTCACTGTCAATATCGAAGTGGCAAATATTACAGGCATTTTGTGGGAACGAGTTCTTTTGGAAAGAGGTATCGTCATCTCCGATGATTCAGATCAGAACTTGATGAATAAGCGCAACATCGCAAGAGAGTTTGTCCCAACTGACGCCTGTCCAGAGACCTGGTCAAAGACTCTCAACAACCCCGGCAGTCATTCGAGCTTGAGTGAAAATATCGAATATTACAACAATATGTTCACAGGCAAACTCATGTTTAAGGGCAAGTCATTCGTGGGCCGTTTGGATAGAGTTGTCCCATTGCCATTTTGAGTACGAAAGCTAATTTTAGATAGATCAGCGATAACATTTCATTATTGCAATCGTAAACAGAGAAAAATGATCACTAAAACAAATGAAGTCCATGACCAGGCCGCTGATCGTGAGTTCATTCTGTGGGCTGGTTTTATTTGAGCTTGTGATCAAGGCAGCATGGCGAAAAGCACGCAAAGATTCTCAACTTCACCAAAAATATGGCGGGAAAGTGCCTCAAGTAGACATTTCCGGGTCTCATTGATGGTTATACATAATAGCAATAATATTGTCTGCTTGCCTTTTAGTATTGTCTCCTGCGTAGTCAAAACGATTGCTCCCCGCACAAGATGACTCTCGTTCCCAATCACAGATTCGTCCTTCGGGTTCCTCCCAAGTCCGAATAGCGGTGATCAGTACATGCCGTAGGTTCAATCTTAAGACACGGCAAATCAACCCCGAAAAAGCTGTTTGATAAGTGATGAGTGGTGCTTGCCTAGTTGCTCTAACAACTTTCTTGCTATCTATCTGCGTTAGCCTGTTTTCCTCTCGATTCCGTGCCTTAATTCATCCTATGGCGCAATTTTCACGAGCGTCTGGATATCATCTATTGCCGGTGTGACTGAAACAAGCTAAGCTAGGCTAATGTTTCCACTTGAACTTGAACTTGTTCTCTTGGTGTTCATCGTCACCATAATCTGGACTTTGTCTAGACCAAGTATATCGGCCATCCGACGACGTGTCACGAAGATCTTGTCTCACTCGAAGGTAGTGGGTCTAGTCAGAGTTAGCTGTATTCATGTACTTGCACTCAAACTTGGCTTTTCTGGTGACTCATTACCACCAATCAATGTCCCCGGTGTGAAGAATCGGTGGCGGCAATAGTATCGTTCGGCTGTGGCTATCGCAAAATCGATACTACTGGTATAGGTTGCAACTTTGGAAAATCCGTGCTCCGCGAATATTGGGAATTTGGTCATACTTCCAGCGGGTAACTGAATCTATATTGAATTCCGCGTTTGTTCTTAACTTGAGATTTTGTCGATAGACCAATTCTGCGCCTCTCAGCGGCCGGCGGAAATTTTTGGTGTCACCTATACTACTGGTATCGATTGGTCAAATCTGATCTTGCCCTTTTTATACTATTCCTACGTAATATTTTGGTCTTGCTTTGGCGGCCGGAGGTGCGCCGATCGGAGCACAATTTTGTGATTTGTGCCATCCAAAAAAAAGTTCGACAATCATTACATTGTCGCACAATCGGTAGGTAATTACACGTAGGAATAGTACAATTAGAAAAGGGCCAAAGTATACCAGTAGTATTGGTGCCGATACTACTGGTATCGGTAGGTGGGCCACAGCCGAACGATAATCTTCATACAGACAAAGGCAACTATTTGTGTCTGATGTGAGCTCAAACCCAACGTAGCCCGGGGTTATGAGCACAGAACAAAATTGAGTACAAGCAACAGCGCTGGACGAATAGTCAGAACTTCTTGTGTGAATCTTGTCATATTCCCAATCATCAGCATCCCTGCAGAGTCCTTCCACAGGGCTCTCGTATTTCTCGTATTCATCAAGTTCATCTGCTGTTCCGGTAGCTGCTGTTGTAGTCGTCGTTGTTCCGATGTAATTCTTACACAGAGTGAAATTGGAATTAGTTCAAATAATGAAAGATGTATTACAAAACGTTTCAATCATTTGGCTCACTTTGTATGCATAGCAAGTGTAGTTGTAGCCAGAGAGGGTCGGGTCCACACTGGACCCTGCAACCGGACCTTTACCGGATCCGTTAGAGGATGTACCAAATGAAACATCACCTGATGGAGGATAATACACCTCAATTGTGCTCCTGTCTGGCAATGAACCATCTTCATATCTACAATGGCAATGGCTGTTGTGCCATTGTGAATATGCTTGCTCGAACCCAACGTAGCCCGGGGTTTTGAGCACAGAACAAAATTGAGCACACGCAGCCGCGCTGAACGAATCGTCAGAACGATATGTACTAAACTGTTCATAGTACCCATCCTCAGCGTCCCTGCAGAATCCAACCAAAGGGCTCTCGTATTCATCAAGAATATCTGGTGCGATTGTTGTAGTTGTAGTAGTCGTCGTTGGTGGTGCAATGTAATTCTTACGCAGAGTGTGAAATTGGAATTAGATCAAATAATGAAAGATGTATGATAAATATGATTCAATCATTTGGCTCACTTTGTATGCACGGCAAGTGTAGCCCAATGAAAAATTGGGGCCGGACCCTACTGTCACCGGACCTTTTCCGATCCCGTCACGTCTGCTAAGAGTAAGGTCATCAGGATGATTCGCATCAATTGAGCTCCAGTCTGGCAACCAACCATCTTCATAATTACATTCACAAATTCGCGTTAACGGATCCATTATGTGACTGCTGGTCACAAACCCAACGTAGCCCGGGTTATTTCCAAGCACAGAACAAAATTGAGCACAAGCAGCCGCGCTGGACGAATCGTCAACACTACGTGTGGAATACCCTCCATAATAATTGTTATTGGCATCCATGCATGATCCTTCCAAAGGGTTCTCGTGTTCAGCAAGAGGAGAAGTTGGGTCCTGAAGTAATGGAATAGATAGAAATTACTCAGAAAGAACGAAAAGAAAGATATAGCAAAATGATGGTTGTTGTTTGACTGATCACGTAAGTCGTTGCCGTTGTTGTAGTAGTTGTTGTAGTTGTCGCTGGTGCAATGTAATTCTTACACGGAGTGAAATGGGAATTAGATGAAACAAGGGAAGATTTATGACAAAATGCTTCAATCATTTGGCTCACTTTGTACGCATGGCAAGCCCAGGTATCTCCGTTGATGCCATTGGACTCTGCCACCGGACCTTGTCCGATTCTGTATTCGATTGAACCAAATGAAACACCACCCGATATAGGATAATGCTCTGCAATTTCGTTCCAGTCTGGCAAATGACCATCTTCATACAAACACTTGCAACTTGGTGCCATCTCAAACCCAACGTAGCCCGGGTTGTTTTTGAGCACAGAACAAAATTGAGCGCAAGCTGCCGCGATGAACGTATAGTCAGGATCTTCTGTGTAAAACGAATCATACTCCCTCTCATTAGCATCCACACATTGTCCGCTCAAAGGGCTCTTGTATTCTTCAAGAACATTTAGTTTGCGACGACGGAGCTTCTTGGTAGTGGGGAGAGGGTTGGCCGCAACGGCAAGGTCCTTGGACTTATATCCGATCGACGCGGAGCCTGCCTCATGGACGGCGTCAACTTCGTCCTTGGTCTCGAAGGAATCCTTGAGGGTCGGGGATCCAGAGCATGACATAATCGTGAGCGAAACATCGATGCACATCTGAAGAAGAAATCAAATTATTTCTCACATCTACTGGGGACAGTTCGCCGGCGGACCCGAGTCCGAGTCCGAGCGACTCCAATTCCTGCCTATCTGCCACCGCGAGGCGGCCGCCGCCATCCGTGCCGAAATGGCCCAAGAGCATACCTGGCGCGAGCGCAGCGGGTGATTGGACATTAGGAATCGATAAAATATATTATAACGCAGCGCCGAGTAGTTGTCAAGGAGACTTGCTCCACCTCTACTCACCTCTTCCGAGTCGCGACGACCAGTCGGACCCTCCTCCTCCGCCCGAGGCCAGCCCCTCCAGCAGCGCGTCGAAGTCCTCGCGGGACGGGACGAGCATCATCCAGCCCGGGAGTAGGACCCCCGGCGTAGTCTCATCCGAGTCGGATTCAGCAGTACCGCCCGTCCCTGACGCGACGACCAGATCCGAGCCGGCGTACCGCTCGAACATCCGGTTCAGCTCCAACCCTTCGCCCTCGCGCAGGAGGTGCGCGGCCTCGGGGTCCAGGAGCTGGACGCGGGAGTACTCCGTCATCTGGAACGCGAGCAGCCCGGCGTAGAACGACGGCGAGTCGTCCGGGTTGGTACCTCCGTTGGAACCCTGGGGTCCCTGGACTCCTTCGACGCGCTTCACGATGGCTCCCATCCCGACAAAGTCGCTCTCGGAGGCTTGGAAGCCCGACGACTTGGTGGTCAGGACGACGACGTCGGCGGCCGTGTTCGCGGACTCGAGGCCCCGGAGGAGCGAAGCGACGGCATCGATCTGCTGTTCGTACAGCTCCTCTTCCTCGAGCGGATCGCGGTCCAGGACGGTCCTATGCCGGGTACGTGAATATGAGAGCGTCGAAGGATATTCATGAGAGAGGTGAGAGATGGAAAGTATTGAACTTTTTGACGAACCGCCTCGCAAGATTCCATAGAACCTCGGTCCAGAGACCGTGTACCGCCGTCGCACGCAGTCGAGGCAGGCATAGCCAATGGGAAACTCACGCATACGCAAACTTCTTCTTCTCCTTCTCGACGGCGGCGGCGGCGGCCGGGAACGCCTCGACCTCGGCCTGGGTGCCGGGACGGACGTCGGCGCCGGCGGCCGCGACGACGCCGGCTCCCCGGGAGAGGAAGAGCGCGGCGGCGGCGGCGAGCATCGGGATCTTCATGGTTCGTTTCCAGGCGGTTGTTTCCAACAGTTTTGTTTGTCGATCGAGACGATGCCCAAAACTTTGTGTTTTTTTTTCGAGGATGGCTTGATCGTCTCCCTACAATATACGTGTACACCACTCTCCGGCGGCGCCAAGCCTTATCGACGATGCTTGCGCCTCTATGTAGAGAGATAGCACAGCCCAGCCTTTCTTTCAATCATTATTTGGGTACAAACCCACAGCGCAGCGCACCACTAGCCGCACCGTGAAATGACGAAGATCATTACTTTTTGGTACAGCCCGGGAAAACAAAGATCATTATTTGGTACAGCCCCGCAGTGGATAAGCCGCACTCTACCCGGCCCAGCCTTCCTTGGATATTGATTCAGGCAAGGCGATTTCAAGGAACTGAGAACCCGAGCCTCGAAAAGTTAGGTATTACCACGCCGTGGTCAGGGGGCCGTGGTGGCACAAAAGAACACGGCTGACGAGAAAGTACAGGTAGGATGGCGGGCCTAAAATGTGACGGATTCTACAAAGATGATGCAAGTCGACTCGGAAAAGACACTTTCCGATACACATTCTCAACAGATCAAACATAATATGGTACACGTCATCAGCCGAAATTCCCACTCTTGGAGTAGTCCTCAGATGCGCCTCTCTCCCCGAGGAATCGGAGGTGAGTAGTTGGGCCTGCGGGGTAGGCTACCGGTAAGCCGAGGGGCTGGGTGAATGGGTCGTCTCTAGCCGAGCTAGAGCTAGCCGATGGGGCTGTGGTGAATGGAGAGGGCTGGGTTATTATTGGTTGCAGAGATGCTCTTGAAAGCATGAGAAAGAAGACAAGAGACGTTGATTTTACAAAGTCCCGCCTGAAAAAGATGATTGTTCTCTGGAGAAAAGCAGTCAGCTAGGTTGTTCCATGTTGTT
>JALLOV010000498.1:0-10125 GCA_036939655.1 Thalassiosira allenii | reverse complement strand
ACACAATCATCCTGTTAATACATCCCAATAAAGTCACCGCCTCCACGTTCTGGTCTGGCCTGACACGCATGATACTACATCATTTCGGCAGCACCCAGGCTCTTTAAGGTCTTGAACCAGAGGACCCCCAAGGCGGTTACCGCAACGTCTTATATGTACCCATCCCGCAACCTAAGACTCAGTGAGTATCCGCAGCCCAAAACTCACTGACAGTTAGAAAACGTACAAATAGCACTTCACATCCTTGCACTCAGAACAGAGTTGAGACCCAGACAGCCCGGGCTCTTCGCAAACTTTGCCAGAGCCTTTGATACCGGCAATCTTCTCTTTGCCACCAGACATATCCGCAAAGCAGAAGCAATTCCCTTCTTCTTCATCGTAACTCATCCCAATAATGGGGGATGACCAGTCTCGTGAGCAATAATCTAGACAGACTTCCCAAGAGAAAGAATAAGTGCCGACAGGATAAAAGGAGGAGGAGCCTCCCTGCGAATCTACGCAGCAGCCTGGGCCCTGGTAATCAACGAAAGGCTGGTGTATCGTAGAGTACGAATAACCAGAACAACAGCAAGCAGTTGGTCAGTGACACTTGTCTTTTGATGTAATCTCGTGCACTGTACACGAGACTGGTGCCGTACCTTCTTTTTGCTGTAGCAGAGTGCCCCCTCTGCTTCATCGACGCCAATTACAGACCCATCACCTCTTGTTGTAGCCCAGGAGCAAGTAGCCCAACCCCCGTTAGTATCGAAGGTAAATCCAACAAGTTTGGACCCCTTCTCCTTGCTTTCCATGGCACATTCCTCAACTGTCGACGCGGAGTTTGATGAACCCCCACCCCCATTCGACCAACTTTCTGAGTTAAACTTGCATTTCCCGTATCCCATGAAGTTGTAACCATCGATCACTGGAGCGATATCGTTAGAGCCTTGGCCTTCGAGCAGGGCAAGTGCAGCGGCAGATTTCAAGTACGAGAGAACCATGACTGAAATGACTTCGTCGCTACATCACGATAAAATAATAATGATGAACGAATACAGACGGGACAAGAGAAAACATACACATGATGTGAGCATTTTTAAGAATCCAAGCGAAAAGCTGCAGAAAAAAGTGATGCCATCGGTTATGGAATTGCGAACACAAAGTCTATCTAATACTTCGATGCAATAACTCATTCAACTGACATTAGGAAAGCCTTTCAAACCTTTGTGCTTCGATGGATGCTATCGATTACCAGGATCAGAAATTATGAGGTGGGATGCTTGCAGAAAAATGTGAGGATGTCAGCTCGCAACTCCACTAGCCTGCTTGATTCTTAGTAGGTCATACATACTACTGTTTGCAACGTTTGACGCGTGTCGTTCAGAGGGTCTCTCTCTCTCTAGAGAGAGACAGAGAGCGCGCTCTCTCTAGTTGAGTGAGATAAAATAGGGGTGTTTGTCACCTTTGCCATGCTCATGCGTTGCTGTTCTCACGCCACAAATGCAACACGCGTTCAAACTTGAACAATCTTCATGATTGTACTAAAGAATGAAACCCCTAAACATCGCACCTTTTAGCCGAGGTGGTTTTTGCTCCGCCAGGGTTATTTAGATATACAGACATTAAGATCCCAAGAAATTTTGAATGAATTCAAATTTGAATCAGTGCGGACCCCTTTCTCGCAATCCCCATCCGTTGCGATCTCGACCAAAAAACACCCCGGGGTCCCCCAGTGCTCCCGCCAAAACCGCCTCCCCAACAAAAACCACCTCGGGACTGTTCATCCCGAAGTATTTTTTGTTCCTCCGCGCTGCACACCACCACACAAAATCAGACCAGCGGAACCGACAACATCCACCCTCCCCTACGCAGCATCCCCCATCCCCGACGCGGCAGAACGGCGCCGATGATTGGTCCTAGGAGGTCCAAGCGCATCAGGGGCAAGGCGGCGGCGACCAGTGCGGCGAGCGCCAAGCGTTTAGGCGGTCTGGCGGTTGCAACGGAACCGGACGTGACGCCCGCTGTCGAAGTCGACGGTTCCAAGAACGCGGCGACATCGACATCGCGCACCTTGGCCGAGGCACATGCATCCGCCTCCCTTGCCCCCCAACCTCCCGTAGATTCAACACAATTGAACATCGTTGTGCCCACCATCGACAGTGCCGCCGCCCTGGCCGGAGCGGAGTCAGATCCCGCAGCCGCAGCGACAGCATCAAATCCCACCGTTCACACTGCAAATCTGCACAAGGCAGGGCCACCTTCTCCTCCCACCGAAGCGCCTCCACCTCCCGCTGAATCAAACGAATCATTTAACAATTCTGCTGTTACAACGGCCCTCAAATCGCCCAGCAAGTGCGGCAGCGGTGTTGACAGCGGCCCTAAATTCGCGGACGGTGCACCTCAAATGACAGAAACTACGTCTGGCAATACTGCCACCAATACAGCCCCATCGCCCCCTGCTAATGCCAACAGTGCAACACCGCGCAAGTCAAACTGCACAAGTTCTACCAGTGCCCTCGATGGTGGGGACTCCGAGCCCCTGAAAAGTTGGGATCCTGGCTTCAAGTTCCACTTACCCAACGGCCAACATGCCGAGGTACTACGCCAGGATTTGGGGAAAATGCGCCATTGTATCGTGGCAGTCGATCCCCCCGTGTTTCAGGATGTGGCCGCTTACTTGCTCCTCAAGAATCCATGCTCCCCTTCTTGCACGTGGTTCGAGAAGAGCATGTTGTGAGTCCGTTTTTGGCCACCATATTCTATGCACTTAATATTTTCCCTCACCACCCCGCTACGATTTTCATACATCCGTAGGGCACATCATCTGGCCAGAGACAATGCGGACGGGGACACGGGGGAAGAGTCCGGCGACGATGAAGAGGACTGTGAGGAGTCAGCAACCAACGGCGTTCAAAACGAGGCGGATCCTAATCCCGATGACGAGACTGGCGGCCGTCCCGAGGGTCAAGGAACCGAGCAGACAGCTAGCATGCCGGCAAAAAAGAAGAAAAGGGAAGCATGCCCAGACTCTGACTGGGGTTTATCTGACGAGGAGGAAGAAGAGGAAGAGTACCACGAGGGGGCGAAGATCCCTGCCGCGGCAGCAAAATCCAAGTCCAACGATGTCATTGAGCTCGGTGATTCCTCGGCTGACGAGGGCAAGAACAACGGAGAAGTAATTCAGCTCGGCGATTCCTCGGATGACGAGGGCAAGAACAACACCCAAAACGAGGGCAGGTTCCAGTCCGAGGGTACTGTCAAAAAAGAGACGGGGGGCAGCAACAGTGATAGCCAAAACCAAAACCAACCGGCCGAGAACGAAAACGAGGAGCCACCCGCGGAGAGCGTAGACGAGAACCCACCTGAATGGTGGCTTAGATTTGATCCCTTGCCTGGAAGTGGAACGCAGTGAGATCCAATGTTAGTGTCCCTCCAAATTCTTTTCCCGTCTTGTCTCTCACTCCACAATTCTGCTGTTACTCCACTTCAACTTCTAGGCCACGATTCTGGGATCTTTGTAGAGCTAAAACTGGCATTAACACCCCCCAGTTTTCCGCCCATCGGTTCGGTTTTCACCGTCCCCGTCCTACTGGACTCACCTTCGGCATCGATGGCGTCAATCTTGTTGTAACGGACGTGACAGAATCGTCCATGGGGGAACTGCACGGGGTCAAGGTAGGAGATGTTATTCTCCTGCCGGTTGGATGCAATGTTCAACAATGCTTGAATCACGCCAACGACCTCAAAAAGAACAAGAGGCCATTCTACTTCGAGGTTATCCGTCCATTTATCAAGAAGGAGAATTACTGCCCTCGCCACGACCTGGCGATGTCTAGGGTTCTCCACCGGGTAGTAATCGACGATCCCACTCCACTGACCGGCATTCGGTTCAAGCTCAAGCGCCGTTCCAAATATGCGAGAAAGCAACTACACGTCACTAGGGTCAAGTCAGACTCCGTTGCCGATATTGCTGGTTTACGGAAATCTGATATCATTGCTGTCACGGACACTTGTGGGACAGCAATTTTCGATCATACTTCGCCTCCTTGGATGGATCCAGAGTCTGAACGACCCCTGGTGATCGATCTATGGCGTGTAACCTGCAATCCTGCCAAGTTCAAGGGCGAGTCAATGAGTCACCTCCGTTGGATGTATGGCGTAATTCAGGACAACCCCTTCCGTATTAATGTTCCCGGTGTCCTGGGCACCGACGATTCCGACTTTAACAGTGAGGGATCGGATTTCAGTTGCGGCACCGATCAGTGGGTACCCACGTCGGATCTTTCGTTATCGTCATCGTGGTGTCCAACTGATGAGTTGTCGCTGAATGTAGATGGGTGAGTCCCCCATGACATGATATTCATTCTTGTTGCTATTGCTATTCCAAACCCAACACTAACATTCCAATCACATCGGCACACAGTGAAATGTCAATTAGTTCCAAAGAGAATGCAATCAGTGCCAAAGAGTGAGCTTGTTTGTTGTATATCATATTTCCTCACCGTGATATACCTAACCTTCATTCAGTGCCAATTCTGCCGGTTCAAACAACAGTGAAATGTCAATTAGCTCCAATTCCAGCGGTAGTGAAACATCCCGCGGTAGTGAAAAACCTCTGTTTCAAACGAACGAGTGAGTTCAAATTATTGCAACTATCACTTGATCTTGCCACACATTGCCAACCCTTCATGAATTTCATTTTCTATCGACATTGCCATCATCCTAGCGATGGGTCATTCAGGGTTGCAGACTGGGTTGAAGACAAGTGAGTTTCTGATCATTTTCATTTCATTTCGTATTCATGGCGTGTCATTTCGTCTGACAAACACTGTGTATATGCGACAGTAATGCCAAGTCAGCTCCCGGCGAGGACGAGAACCTGGAGTGCGACTCGTCGATTGCAAGTAACGAGACAACTAATGTTTGTTCTAAACACCGTTTCATCCTCCCGAAGAGTGACCCTCCCGGTGTCTCTTTCAGTCTTGATGCTAAGCGTGGGGGACTAATCGTGTTCAATGTTATGCCCGGTTCACCTGCCCACAATCACGGACTATTGGTCGGTGATCTCGTGCTTCCTCCGCGTGGCCTGGGTGCAGACGCGACGAAGTCCCTCAGGACTATGCGTGATGACTTCAACGATGCAGCTAAATCTGGAAATGTCGCATTTGAGGTTATGCGCCGTCAGGTTGCATCGGCCGAAGCAAGCGTCCACCGGTTTGTCGTGATTTCGTCACGCCTATCTGTGAATCGTTCTTCTCTGAATATCGACAGCTCACCCATGGCAAGGGTTCAGTCTGTCATGCCAAATTCAGCGGGGGATGTTCTGGGCATTAAGGCAGGTGATGAAATCTGTGTGACAGGCACCGATGGCGGGCAGAAGATGACTCGTTCGGCATTTCTGCAGTTAATTTATGGACCAACTGATATTGTGGTGTTGGAGGTGATCAGGCGCACGACACATGATATTCAGACCGAGGTCGACGACCGTACATTCCGTCAGTGCCTGAAGAGCTCAAATCCATTCGTCTTTTCCATGCCAGATGCAGAGTGAGTGATATGTGTATCGCTTATTTTCTTCTTCATTCTTGCCTCCTGCATCGGTCACTGAGTCACTGAACATCATTATTTTCCCTCGCTGGTTATCTTCTTCAGTGATCCCCTTAATGGAAAGCTTAACTTTCAGTCGGCTAATGCCGCGTCCATGCTATTTGGCGACGACTCTACCATTGGAGCCGAGACAATTGCATCTGAGTTGCCCCCCGGTGCTGTTAACAATCAGCTCCCTTGTATTGTTAACACTGTTGACAAGTCACGTCAAAGTGACGAAGAGTGAGTTGATCCCAACCAAAAAATTCAATTCATCAATCGATGTGACTTACCTGACAGCATCTATTTGTTCCTGTACGCATCAGGGCCATGGCACCCCTTGTTGACAACCCGCCCAACTCCAAGGCAAAGTCACCCGCCGTTAAATCTAATACGCCTACTGCTGCTCATGTGAAGCAGAGTATTGAGGGTATCGATCTTATGGCCGCTAACGCAAATCTCCAGCCCTTTGACCTAGAGCGTCGGCAGATGATACAGGCCAAAGAGGCAGCCCTAGATGTATTGTACATCCATCGCACGGCTGGACAGCGCTTTCCTCTGGTAATCAAAACCCAACGTGGACTCGAGAATATTACAGTGCGCGATATGGATGTCTTGGCTGACGTGATTGACCCGCTCGGTGGAAAGGAACTCCTAGCTGAATTTCATGCTAGGAAGGTCGCCGAGGCTAGGAGGGTTGCCAAGCGAGGTATGCTTTTATTATTCTATGCAGTTGGTCGTACATTATGTTTCTAACAAATGTGTTATTTGAAGTTCAAACGAAGAAGAAAGGCGCACAGAAACCTTCATCCTCGGCTGGTGTCCGACCATCTTCCAAGAAGAATGGGGGGAAGAGGTGTCCTGATTCTCGAGACCAAAGTGCAAACACGACCAAGCGGATGCGTGGAAAGGGCAAGATTAAGCAACTAAGTGAAATGAATATACCCACCGACATGGTAAAATGGGAACAAAACGGTAAGATGATTTATTTGACGGTTGTGAGCTTACAAAGAAGCAAATCATACTAACTAACATTGCCTTCTGAAAAAGATATGCCGTCACTTCTTAGGGATTCTGTATCCGAGTGCGCCTCTGGTCACTTCTACATTAATAAGGCGAACCGATCCCCAATCTTTGCGTCAAGACCCGGATTTTCTGGACCTAATGCCGGCCAAATTGACAGGGCAATTCACATGATAACTAGTCCCGCGTACCATTTGATGCAGCTAGGTGAAGACGCCGTGGCGAATCTGGGAGAAACTAACATGGATATTATCAATCGCTCTCAGTTTCTTCCTACTGGCAACGCAGTGTATGCGAACGTGATCACGAGGAAGCAGCGCCACTTCAATGCATACTGTCTCCAGATCCTATCAATCAACCTTGCTATGTGTTCGCGTGACCCTCCGGTGTATGAGAGTAAGCAGTACCCGGAGTACAATGCAGTCCTGCTCTCTGCCATTCGAACCAATATGGAGGTCCTGCATAGACGGCTTTATGGGGGTGACCAGGGCATAAGGATGGAGCCACCACTCGAGAAGCTCCTAGAGAAGAAATTGGACTTTCATCTGAAAAAGTTTGACAGCCTTAAGCAGATGGCGAAATGCGTCATCGCGGACTGGGCTGATGCGCCCACAAAGGGAGACAGGTTCATGTTCGTCAATCACTATGGAATTCTGTCGGTGCTCATGAAATTCAACGAAAAGTTAGTACACTTCAAGGGCAATGCAAAGAACATGATCTGCCCGGACACGAAATTATTCTTGGGGTAATTAATTTTGGTGGGCATGTCATTTGTGCACATTGGGGCATTCAAATGCACCTATGATATCATGAGTATTTATGTGTTACGGACGAACCGATGGGAAATCGTATTGGTAAATACTTGTTTAGAAAATTATATTTGTGAAAGAAATATGTGCGTCTAGTCAAATCAAGTCAAAGTAGACCGTTGCGCAGTCTTGGTTCAATCTTCCTAGGAAGCGATTCCTCAGCCGCAAATTCAAACTTGCTCTCCTGTACATGGTCAGAATCCTTGTGCTTCTTTGAAAGTAGCTCCTCGGCGACAAATGTTAGAGTGTCTATCCTGGAACTGTCTTGCCGGGAACTGATTGCGCTGCAACGGCTGTTGTACTTTGATAATAGTGCACTCTTTACAGCGTCAGAATCACTTTGGCCGTGAGAGTTGTCGACCAATTGAGAGTTTGCCTCTCTCAAAATTGTGCTTGCGGCATCTTGTACCAACACCTTGAATCTGTTAACGAGATCCATACCAACATTGTCGTTATAAATCACCTTCTCTGCGACCTCATTGATGAGTGAACGCAGCTGATGACGCTCATCGGTATTGTATAAGAAATTTTCTGAGATATCAGCCCGGAGGCGGTCCTGAAGCATCCTGGCCGCCTCGGAGATAGACGCTTTGTATTCGGCCAAGTCAAACGGTTCTCCACAGTTGTCGAATTCAGAAAGGTCGCATTCAATATTGTTGTGTTTGCAGCGAGCCCAGTGAGAGAACTTTTTCCTGGTACAGCAGCCTTGGGACAGGACAAACCGCGCCTCTTCAACATCACCCTCCTGGGTATCCTTGCACAGGATGGGATACTCTGTGGATTCATCGTTATCATTGCAGTTGCAGATCTTGTGCAGAATGTCCTCCGAGATCAGCACGCCATTTTCCTCATTTATCACGTGTTGTCGCTGAGCCTCAACAAGATCCGAGCCCAATTCGGTTGGATCTCCATATTTTGCATTGTACGCCTTTAGGTAGCGCACGTGGAACATTGACATGTGCATGTCGTCAACAAGGTAGAAGATATGAACACACGGGATGCCCACACGTTCGTAGAAGCCACAGCTGCAGCGCAGAAATACAAGATCATTCTTCTTAATCACCTTCACCTCCCGCACACGTACAAAGCGAGTTATCATGTTCATTGGGAATGCTTTGTCTTTTTTGCTTATGTTCTCGTTGAAATTCCAAATATGCCAACGTTCGTGATCAATCATTACACCTATCACAAAGAGAAAAGATTGAGTTAGCCGTCCTAATCTAACGCAGAAATTATGACTCGATCGAATTCAACAAGCAAACTTACCCTTGAACATCATTCGTGCATCGTAGTTTGCATCGGCTAAGCGTTGGCCCTTCAGGCCAATGTGATCTTTCGTGGGCGCTCTCGACGAAAGGTTCTTCTTTCCCATTGCTCTAATCGCTTTATGGTGTTGTTTCTCAAGCCTACTATCGGTGCTCTTTGTTGCATTCTTGATAGTCTTGTCCACGTTCATTTTTGCATTCACCGCATTTTCGCCATGTTTGATCACATTGTTTTGGATCTCGACGGGAGACGTAGTCATTGCATCAAGGCAGTTTGTGATAAAAAGACGAACATAGTTCGCCAGAAAGGGCTCCTTCGTACGTAAATGCTCAATCAGTTTCCGGCATGCGGCGACACATTCCGATCCGACGACTTCCTCGGTGCGTTGATCGGATAAGAAAGAGTTCAACTCCCGATGACAGAGTTCATATTCGGTTTTGCTCTCAACGTACGTACACTGACGCATAATCCACGCAATGAGTGTATCTCCTATGAAAGAGAGAAACGGATAGAGATGTCAGGTGAGGTATGGAGTAGTAGTGCAGTAGCCCTAAGCAATGCCAAAAAGAAACTGACCGTATTTTTTTACCTCGGGGTCGAGTTTTCCACTCTTCCCTTTAGGTAGGTGAACTGCAACTTGTTCACGAAATGGCTTCCACACTGCATGTAAATTGCATAACATGAGGGTGGCTTTCTGGTAGGCGTTCATCCTGGAAATGCACGCTAAAAAGGCTGCATACTCAGCTGGATCCTCATCCGTCAACGCAAGACGTACACGAGACAGTGTTGTTTCGCCATACAGCTCCTTGAATGCAATTTCATATAGAAATTGAAACACCCATTGCTGACCGGAAGGTAGAACGGACAGATTACAGGGAAAGCACTTTCCCTCGCTGTCTTTGATAGCCATGACGAAGAGTGTCCTCCTTTGTTTGTTTGTACCTGCCGTGCAATCCATGAAGAAAACCTCTGGGAACATCATGCAAAGCCGTATCATGTCATCCGTGGCGATGGACAATAATAATACAAGTTTTGAGTCGTTCCCAAATGACAAATCAGATCGCAGCCTCCGAATGTCCTCCTCCACCTGCTCTGTGGTCTTGAGTTTTTCGGCTTTTGTTGGTCGTCCAGCACTCTTAGTAACCATCAAACCTGACTCTGGGTCATCATAGACCAAGACATACGATATTTTATTACTGTCGTAGTGGAAAGCTGAAGTTTAGCTGGACATCGGTGCCGGTTGACAATGTAGCAATGAAAAAATTGTGAACGCACCTATCAAGATATGATATCGCCTTTTCTGCTGAAGACATATGCACGGTGACCCCCTCTAGCTCGTCTTTACACTTTCGTATCTTTTCACTCATGTTTTGAATCGTAGCTGAAAGAAACTCGCCCTGATCGGGATAGAGCTTCTGCATTACACTTGCAATTTGAGACGGAGAAATCCCGGCTTCGCTCA
>JALLOV010000497.1:0-10122 GCA_036939655.1 Thalassiosira allenii | reverse complement strand
AAGACTTGGGGGCCACTTCAGAATCAATGGTGGGCTCTTCATATTCATTAATCTATTTAGTTTAGAAGACACGTTGGGAAAAGGAGAGGATTTCTCTCCTTTTCAAAGCAACGGGATATTCCATTGTCCTAAACTTCTTTATACTATGTATCCGTTTGGGTTCTCAATCACTAACTTGAGCTCCTTGTGGAGCCTCTTGGCTTGTATAGCATCGATGTCCTTCTTCCACTTGTTGGCAGCCATCGTACCCAGCTGGTGCAGCCGTTCAAGAACAATAGATCATAGATAGACAGATGTTATTCAGAAGATTATATTATCATGATGTGTATTCATTTCAGTAGTTGTGCAATAGAAATATGACCAAAAGAGTATTTTCCAACACTTGATCGGCTGGAGACCAATTAGAACGAAAGGACCACTTCACAACAGCCATATCAATGATGTCAACGCAACTGGTACCACATTGAGTACTCTCTTTGCGTTGGTAAAGGGTGTGGCGCTATTATTTGTCATTCGACCTGCTGTCCACTCGTCCAAATATTCTGGGCTCTGAAAGTTGGGTGAGAAATTGGGTGCAGGGTTGGGGACACTAGCTTCTGGTTCTCTTTCCTCGTCGTCAGAGTCTTCGTCGTCATCATTTGATGATTTGTCAGACTCGGCGACCCCTTTGTTTGATGATGAAAACGAGCTCGGGGGTACGAAAGGTGTCCCTTCTGTGATGGTCGGCAATGACGGCTTTGCAAGAGGAGGTAGTGTGGGTTCACTTTTTTGTGGGGCCATGGTAGAATTTGTTGGTGCAGTCGTAGGCTTCGGTTTTCTCGTTGGTTTGGAAGTGGGGTTCCTCGTTGGTCTGTTTGGGTCCAGGGGAGGACAGCCTTTCTTCCACACCGAATAAATATTGCTACAAGATAGCATTCATGGGAATGTGAGCTGGAATGGGAGGCTTTATGCCTTCGTTCATCTCATAGAAACACTTACCAGTAGATGAAGCCAGGCCCACACGACCCGTATCTGCTGCGACAGTGGGTATCCACGGGGCATGGCTCGGCTGTGCAATCGTACTCATTGACTGGTATGTAGGAATTGGAAGGAGATGGAGCACCATTATTTGCTTCGGGAGTGCTCGCATCAGTTTTGTCAACCGCATCAGATGAAGATACACCAACAGCGTCAGAAGAAGAAACAAGATTGGGCTTAGTTGGCCCCGGCGCCGGCTGCGCAATTGGTTGGTCAGTTGGCCGAGTAGACAAAGGCTGAGTCGGCCGCGGTGTAGGAAGCGCAGTCTGGAGAAGAGCGGAGTCAATCATTGTGATGGGTGAAAAACTGGGTTCCTCTGTAGGGCGATCGGTTGGTTTCCTCGTTGGATCAGCGACAGGCGTTTGTGTACTTGCTACAGGCTTGGCTGGCTTCGGCTTCCCTCCTCCTGGTTTCCCACCTCCAGGCTTTTTGAAGCCACTAGGTTTATTCGTCACTGGACGCGCGGTAGGCGGCTTAGTAGATTCGTTCAGAGTAGATACCGGTATTGGAATGGCATCGGTCGTGGGCGCTATCGTGACAGGAGGGTCAATGACGGGCGGGTTGGTCGGCGACTCTGATACTGGCGATCGAGACGGACGGGATGTCGGCTCCGGAGCTGGACAGTCATTTGTCCAGATCGCACTGTCATTGCAATATCCTGATAGTTCGAGAGATATGAGTATTCGCCAAATGAATTGTTTTGTTGCGTGCATATATCCCACGGAATGAAAAAAGGCATGGTTTCATGAGGCGACAGTTTGTGCACAGAAACAACAAACAGGAAGTAGCCAAAACTTCAAGTCCACCACCAAATATGGACGTGAAGCATGGCACTCACCCTCGCCGGGGCCACAAAAGCCATATGCACTTCGGCAATGATCTTCTTGATTGCATTTTTCTCCACCGCAAGGGCCGTACGTGGGCTTGTAAGTTGTTGGAACCAATGTTGGACTTTCCGTTGGCGAAGTCGGTTCCTCAGTAGGCGATGGCGTGACAACCGCCACGGGTGTCGGCGACGGAGTTGGTGCCTTAGTCTTTACGGATGATGTCTCAGAAGCTGGTTTAGGTCTCTCAACTATCGGGCGTGGTCCAGGCTTGCTCGTTGGCGGGTTTGTTTTTGGCTTCGACTCCGCTGGTGGTGACACATCAACAGGTGGCGAAACATCAAGGGGCGCCTTTTTATCTCCACAATTTGGTGCCTCGATGCAAGATTCAGTGTCATCACAATAGAACGTGTCTCCCTCATACAAACAGCTGACGAAAATGTCGCATTTATCGCTCGAGACCTCGTACTTCGACTCTGCCAATGGGGTCGGGACGCATTTGAAGGATCCTATCTCGTCAGAACTAGGGCTGCTTTTTATGTTTCCACAGGCAGGCGCCTCGACGCATAAAGAACCCTCGTCGCAGAACCAATCGTCTCCAACGTCAATGTGATGATTGTAGCAGTCGGTGAACAAGTCACATTTGTCGCTTGACACCTCATACCCGGATTCAGCAAGAGGATTTTGGATACATCGATAACCCGAATTTTCACCGCCACCTCCGACGGCGCCCGTTGGCTTCGGTGTTGGTTGTTCGGTTTCACCACACAATCCAAATGGTGTCTTTTCAAAGTCGTAGAATGCGGCTCCTTGCTTCAATTCTACTCCATCGTACGAAACTTTGTAGCTTCCGCTTCCATGTTCACAACACATGCCGTCGCCGCCAGTATCTTTTGGTGTCCATGGATATAAACAGCATTAGGTTGATAAGTCATTCCACGTCAGTCTCTCAAAAGAAGACATAGATATCTCACCATTGATTGTGAATTCATAGCAACCAGCTCTGTTATTGATGCACTCGGTGAACTTCACCGGCTCTCCCGGCACAAGGTCATCGCTATTTCCCTCTGCTATGATGTCTCCGACTTCGGTGCTCTCGATAACCCACGAAGTTTCCTTGGGCCAGTGATCTGCGGTTATTGTTACTTCGAACGGCACGCACGCCTCGCCGCCTTCGCCTCCTCCCCACGCCTCATTCTTTCCGCCGCCTTCGACGAGACCGTACCCCTCGGGGTAGCCCATTTCCTCTGTGCACGGTGTAAGACTGAAACAATGCTCGTCGAAGGGGCACTCCGTAGCCTTATTTTTACCGGAGGAGGGTCAAATCTCAGGAATTCAGCACAACAATGCAAATAGCAGATTAGATTGATCGTACACTTACCTCTCCGGAAGGACATCGCCTTTTGCAGTTCGTGATGGCATCCTGCCAATCGGCGCCGCAGAAGAAGCTGGCCTGGAGAGATGGCATCGGCGCATACGTCTAGTAGTCGTTTTCAGTCGATCGAAAGAAGATGTAAGTGACATTGCAGGAATGAGAATTTCATTTGAATATGCATTTCTCGACGTGAAAAGAGCAAGAACTTGTTCAACGTACCGGCCTTTTGGTGGGAGACGGCGTAGGACTCTTAGTCGGTATCTGTTCTGTAGGGGCGGACGTCGGCGCCATAGTGTCGGTTGGACTGTATGTCGGTGGCATTGAGGCGGTGGGTCCGAGAGTTGGCCTGAAAAAGTGGTCATAAAGAAGCATCAGCAAAAGCAATACGTAAAAAGATGGTCCCCATGGAGATCAATAAGCAAAAGAGATTTAGGTCACTCACGGTAATGGAGTCGGCCGCGATGTCGGCGGCGGAGTCGGGGCGAAAGTCCGAATGTCGCACTGGGTCATGAAATAGCAGACTATTCAACAGTGTAGAGTTTGAGTGCACAGATACCGATGTGTATGCTAGAAGACGATTCATATGAATGTGCAATTCAGGGCTGATGCATTCCATCCACTCACTTTGACCCATGGGACATTCTGACGCAGTCGGACAGTGCACCCTGCACTTCTCGTTGGCGTCCTCTATGCCTATGCCGCAGAACCAGTGGTCTGGCCGTGAAAAAATGGACGCAAGTTGTCAACTTGAGAGAGTGCCGAGAAACGCCAAAAGCACCCCTATAAATAATGGTTGTTGACATCTCTCACCGGTGGCCCGCTCGGACGGGTACGGGAGCGGATCTGGCGGACCTATCGGCATGTCGGTCGGTATCTTCGTCGGTCCCGCGATCATCGGGTTGCTCGTGGGCTCGAGCGACGTCGGCGAGAACGTCGGCGGCACCAGGTTCCTCCCGTCGCACGCATATCTGCGGTACCAATATTTGTTTTTGTGTTTGTTCCGGTGAGATGATGAGTGTATTGTCGTGTTAGCATCTCTTCATATGTGAAATCTCAGGGCTGTCTCCATCTACTTTTGCAATGCACAACAAAGAATTATATACATTCAAAAAAATATGCACTCACACATCATGGAAGCAAATGTTCCCCTGCGGACACTCGTCGGACGTGCCCCCCGGGCAGTGGTAAAAGTACTTGCCGCAGTTATTCCTCGCATCGTCCAGTGCCACGCCGCACCAGTAGTGATCGCTCAGCTCGTCGCTCTTCCCCGTGTACGTCGGCCTGGGCGTGCCCCCCGGACTCTGCTTCGGCGCCGCGCCGGGAGTGTACCCCTCGAACCAGTCCCCGTGACCGTACCGCGTGTCGCAGTTCGTGTTGGCGAAGCACTCGACCCCGTCCTCGTACCCCTCGCAGTCCTCCGACCGGCCGGAGGGGCAGTGCTGGCGGGATTGGCAGTCCTCGTCGTCCCACTTCAGGCCGCAGAAGAAGCGGTCCTCCGGCCCGTTCGTCCACACCGCCGACTCAACGAGCCGTTCTCGCACGAGGGACGACGACGCCAGCAGCAGCAGGTGCAGGTTCAGCCGGTTCGATTTGGACGTTTCCGCGCTCGGTCTCCTCCTCCTTCGCCTGCCGGATCGATCGATCGTGCAAAAAATTGGTGGGCATTGCTTCTGCACCGTCGACGGCCTCCTCCTGCACTTCATCTTCGTGTTCGTCTCCAAGACGAAGCGCACCAAGACGACTCTCTGTACACCCGGCCCTTCTATGACCACCGGCGCCCTCCTCACCCGACAATCGTCCGGGCTATGGCGTCATCATTGTCTCTGGCCTGGTGGGCTGGGCTGGCTGTTCATGGTTGCTGGCGTTGCTGGGATTTTTGAGAGAGAGGAGAGATGATGTTCCCGCCAGTTTACGATCGCCAATGTCGCAGATCAGCCCTCCCGCCATTATTTAGCGACAGCCATGCCGGCGCGCCGGACCGGGGGGCGCGCCCGGCGCCCGTTCGAGCGCTGTCTTCTCTCTCCTCCGTCGCCATCATTTTCCGCGCCGCGCAATTGTCGAATGTTGAGCCCTCGCGACCCCATTCTTGCTTATCGAATCCGCCTCCGCTCGTGCCAAGTTTGACAACGGCATGCTGCGGTCTTCATCGTCTCTGCTCGGTCTCCGTTTGCGTGTCTTCGCATAGGCGCAGCGCCGCTGAGGCAGTGGTGTCATTATTATTTGCCAACTCCTGATTCTGAACTCTAACTCTGCTCCGAGACAACCTCGGACTCCAACCAGGATCCTATCGATCTTCATCCGATACGCGCCAAGATGAACCAGATGAACCTCAACGCGTTCAACCCCCTCAACATCGTCAACCACGGGGGGAACAAGATCCAGCACCCGTCGTCGGGGTACAGCGCAACGATCAGCCACAACGTGGAAGGGATGCACAAACAATTCCTTGGCTTTCACAAAAATCTCAAGAACCTTACGATGCTGTACAAGACGCGGCATCAGCTGATGGAGTCGCTGAATGAGAATGGACTGTATGTGAGTAGCACTGTTGCATGATGCAGGCGCATATCTTGTGCCTATGCAAAACTGTGTTCTGTTTTGTTGCATCACATGATATGTTCATCGGTATCTTCTGCTTCTCGAACATTTCTTTTTGTTGTCAGACTGCCAAATGCTACAATGAGATGTTCGATGGGACTCCACTCTCTTGTGTGGTCACGCCTGGAGGGGCATACGCACCTGCCATCGAAGACAAGGCCAAAGAGGAGACCGTTGTTCCTAGCGCTCCGCCGCTTGAGAATGATACCTCATTCGGCGAGGAGAGTGATTTCGTAGCAGCCAACGACACAACGGCAAAGTCCAAAACTCTTCAGGATAAACTGGCGTCGATAGATGATGGCATTGATGCGATGGAGTACCCCGACTCGACGGTGATACGCGAGCAGCTCGATCCCGACGAAGGGAGCCGAATAGACAAGGGACTATCGAAGGACGGCGCCGCCCAAGAGCCGGACGGGTTGAAGGAGGGTTTGAAGGCTTCCATAAAGACGTCGGCGCGGGCCGAGGACGCTTCGACTCTTCCCAAACTCGCAGCCGAGGTCGGGGACGAGGCCGAAGAGAGGGTCACGTCCGTGGACCCTCCGTCGGCGAACTCTCTCACGTCCGGCGACGGGGACTCCGACGAGGCTCCTGCGATCGACAAGTTCGAGCGGAAGACGAGCAAGGACCCCCCGTCCCAAAAGGCCTTCCCGGACGATGAAGAAGTGTCCATCGAAAAGAACCCTCGCTTCGAGAATGACGATAGCACGAACATGGCGGCGATGGGCAGCATGGGCGGCAGCGTAAACCTCATCGTTCACGACGACGAAGATAGTATGTTGATGGCCAAAGGTGAAGAGAATGAAGATGGAGACGAAGAAGAAGAAGGGGAGAAAGAAGAAGATGGTGATGATGATGATGATGATGATGAAGCTGAGGGTGAGGTTGATGAAGATACACGATCGAGACAAAATGCGGTTGACAAAGCTATGGCCATTGTCGAAAAGACGATTGACGAAGTAAAAGCCATCGTGAAGTTGCCCGTCGATGATACCGACGACGAGGAGGAGGCTGAACGAGCACGCGCCCCATTCCCCGTTATCTCAGCCGACGAACCGGAAGTGAACCCTCACATGAACGGGGCAGAAGATTTGTCACGTTCGAGTGGAAGCACCACGTCTGATGACGACAAGAATGGAGACGGCGACAAAGAGTACTTGAACATCAGCAACGACGGAGAGCTGATGGTGTTGAAGGGTTCACCTGCGCTAAAGTCTAAGCAGTTGGACTGCCCGTCCTACTTTGATGTGCACAAGGCTGCCTACAAGGAAACGAATGCAAAGTTGGAAGAACATTCTCACATCGTATCCTACGTGGAAGAATGGGAGCAAATCGTAACGAAGAGAGTCCAGTCGAAGTACTTCGAATACGGCAAGTTCCGCAACACCCTCAATCATTATACCAAGAAGGTGAACCAACTGCAGGCCGAGGAAGAAAAGCTGAGAGAAAGAGGCAAGCCGATGAAGCCGAAGCAAATCGAGAAGCTTGAGAGGAATCAAACAAAACTGACGGGCGCAAGAGAGACTCACGACAGTGCGGGAGAAGCGTTGCTGATGTTGATGGATGAGGTGATTCTGCGCTCGTGGAAGGATGCATTCCCACTGTTGAAAAAGTCTATCGGCTTCGAGAAAGACTTTGCGGGCATCGGTCTGAAACACATGGAGAAACTGAGCGGATCGCTGCATACTTTGGACGATATTGGCGAGAAGGAGTCGATTTCCATGGAAGGTCGCTTGGAGATGTTTCGCAATATGTCTCCCGAAGATATCTACACTGGTTCGGGCGTGAAGTATTCAAGAGGGAAATAGGTGGATCGACGACTTGTTACTGCGTTATGTAAAGTCTGTTGCTGAGCTCGTATATGTTGATTCGCAGGAGTACATTGACGTACGAAAAAAAACTTCGGAGGAGGCCAAACACGCCTCCATTCAATTGCCTTTGTTTCTTCTGCTCGCTCTCGAATACACGTCTAGATGCATATCGCCCCGCGACGACCAGATTGTTGACTGGAGACCCCAACGCCATGTCCACGTGCCTTAAGCAATCGTTCATCTTGAATATTAGCAACATTTGACGTGGCACTATATCAAGCATTGTGATGATCTCCTTTATGTATCTTTGCGCATAACCCCGGATCACGGCTTTGTCGCCTCCACCCTTAACGACAGACGCATCGAGAGACCGAGTTTGTGACCTCTCTACCACTTCATCGAAGGGTCTCGAAGTCAGCATGGCGGCCAGCAGAGGGTACTAAAATGGTGGGGTTAAAATGAGCAGAAAATAAGGCCAGAAAGGTAACGCAAGATCATAGACAATTCGTACCATTTTATCAACACCAAGCTGTTCACACGATGATTTGATTTCAGGGATGTTTGCCATGACAATGCCTCTCCACAGACGTGCATAGGACTCTTGGAAACGGGCATCAAGTTTCTTATATAAACCATGATCGACCAACACTATTTGGGGCTTTCCTTTCTTAGAAGGATGCTCCCGAAGTAGGACATTTGCCTCGTGCGGGTCGCAGTGCACAAAGCCATTGCCAAATATTTGTGCGTTGAAGACTGATGAGATTAGCTTCGCAACATCACTGCAGTTACCGCATCGATTATAAGTAATCAAAATGAATTAGTCAGGGGGCAAAATGCAGGTCTCGTGCACTGCAAGAAAACTCACCGTTTGCAAATGCCAGCCTTTTCGATGCTCTCAGTGTCTGTTGCTCTGAAGCCCTCTTCGAAGGACATCGTCAGAACGCGGTCACTGGTGAAATTCCACAACACATTGGGTACAACGCAGTCCAGTCCCTCTTGAGCGAGGTGAGCGCCCGCAGCTTCAGCATTTTTCCCTTCGTTGGTAAAGGCCAGCTCCTTTGATAGCTGTGATCATCAGAGTGGCCATATCACAAGCATAAGTGACAGTGAAAAGACACGCCAAACTATGCAATAGCGCTTGCTCGTACCTGAGGTGTTAGCTCTTCACAGATCCAACCGAAATTAAAGTCATCGAAAAGATTTTCTGCAATGCTGACTACGGTCGCCATCGCAAACAAATCTCCCGCGCTCGTCTCTCTGAGCCCACGGTGCTGCACTTTGATGGCCAAATTTTTGCCCGACTCCTTGCATGTTGCAGTGTGGACTTGCGCTAGGCTGGCCGACGCCAGAGGGGTCTCCGAAAAGTCGCTGAACAACTCAACGGGTGATGAACCAAGTTCCTCTTGCACAACACGGCAGACATCCTGGTAGGATGATACCGGAGCATCATCAAATAGTGAGGACAGCGTCTGTATATACTCCTCTGGTAGAAGTAAGTCCAGATTCGCCAGATGTTGACCCACTTTTGAACAGATAATATATGTAATTGCCAGGCAAGGGTGAGGAATACGCGCAAGTCATCAGTTGCCATAGATGATGACGAGAGACAGCACTGGAGAACATTCACATACCTTTTATGTAGACACCACCATTAGTTCGACAGAGCTGAAGGAGACGTTGCGCATTCCTCTCATGTACACCGTACACATCTAATGCGTTTCCATTCTCTGTAGCAAGGGAATCTAGCTCTTCTTGGACACTGGCAAGTTGGCTTGCGATTTCCATCATGGCCTCCTTTTGGTTGCGTTTTGCCAGTGTGCGCTCGGACAAAGTAGTAGTGTTTTTGTAGGCTTCATCTTCTTCAGTATCTGCAGAGTCATCTGTAGATTGATAGCTCTTCTTGGGAGATGATGCTACATACTCGTACTGAGCCCTATCCAGATCTCTCTCCAGTTGCTCTATTTGGTCTTCCAGACGCAGCTGTTTCAGCTTACGACCACGATCATCTTTGAGACAATCTTTCTCGCCATCGGCAGATGCCCACGTGTACACTTTGCTCGCCACAGAATCGGGATGCTGCTTTCGCTGCAGATAATAGAGCTGGTAATCGGCGGCCATGACGGCGGCTGTTTTGACCAACCGCGCTGCGCGGATGAGCGCTTCCATCGTGGGAAGGACCAAGGAAAAACTTTGCCCGACATTTACATCAAGGAGGAAGTTCGTTGGTAAAAATGCCGCAACGGAGACCGGCGTTGGTGACTGCAATGATGCATTGGTATCTCTTTCTCCCCCATCTGCGCCGACAGATGGGGAACAAGTGGCGGCGGAGTGGGCAGGCCCGGAAAGGAGGGCAGCACCGGCAATGCCAGTTGCACACGATGTGGCGACGACGGCCCTACGCCGAACGATCGAAGACGTGAACACAGCAGCGCGGAACATCGTGCAATCTCTACTTTCCGACTCCAACCCCAAGGACGATATGCACCAGTTTAATGGA
>JALLOV010000496.1:0-10131 GCA_036939655.1 Thalassiosira allenii | reverse complement strand
TGCCAAGTATCAGCACATGGTATGTATAGTCGTGCGGCTGCGCCTTGAGAGTTACGCTGACGAGGAGGGTCAGGGCCAGATTTTCACTAGAATTTGATCCTGGAACTCCCGTGGCAGTCTCCAATACCTAGCAAGAGCAACTTTGCTCTCCGTCTCATTGTGTGCTTCGCTTGTCTTCAATTCAATGAGTGGCAACTCTGAGGCGATCAGCAGTACTTCGATGGATCTCCTTTGAACTTGGCCTCAACTGCATTTGTATTGAAGGAGTCTCCAGACATGTGAACATTTTTATTTACGTGAGGAGTAGTCGTCATTCCAGGCTGCCGAAACGAGCCAGTAGCCAGTCTCATTGTGGCCTGGTTCAATATTCTGTCTGCACATGTATCATTCCGTCGTTGTGTTTGCGAACCGAAGTCGTGACATGTCTATGTGGGGAGCTTCTTGGGCACTTGGGTACCACAAAGCACGTTGCATGAAATGCACAGTTCAAGTATAAGGTAAATGCAAACGATTGCGATATATCAGCATGCGTTTCCAGGTGGATGTTCACTTTCATCTTTAAAGTAGGCCTGTCATCAGGGTTCAATTTCATTGATGAACCCCATCAATGCTGGCGAGTGGAGCCGATGACAACCTTGAATATTTTGTGTGTTGTGTCATCGTCATCCGCGTGCCGTTCTATTCCATAGGTCCTCGAATTATTCACATCCAACTCTCACTTTCCTTGCCTTCCTCCCTTCTCGGCCAACCCCTCCTTCTCCATCAGCCTCTTCTTGACGAGCTTCTGCTGCTCGACGATCTCGTTGTGCGCCTTGACCCTGTCCTCCGCCCACGCGTTCGGATCCTCCCTCTTCTTCTTCTGCGTCAACTTCTTCACCTCGTCGAAGATGCTCCCCGCCTCCTGTCCAGGAACTGGCTTGGGCGCCTCCCATATCCCGAAGTACCTCCGCACCGCCTCCTGCTTCAGCAATATCGACTGCGCGAACGAGAAGGAGTTGTTCACCGTCCAGTACACGAAGACGCCGGAGTTGAAGCTCATCGTGATGGGCACCATGATGATTGCCACCCCGCGCATGAAGTTGACCATCGTCCGTCCTCTGACGGGATCGGACGCCATCATCTGGTCCTTCCCCACCTCCGTCATACCCAGGAACATCGCCGCGCTCATGCACGGCATGACGCAGTACGGATCGGGGGCGGTCAGGTCCGTGAACCAGAGCATCCCCCCCGTCCGCAGCAGGTCCGGAAAAACCTCCGGGGCGTGCCTCAAGGCGAAGAACATGCTCATGAATATCGGCATCGACGCCAGCGGCGCCGCCAGGCTCGCGAGGGGGTTGCAGTCGTACTTTCGGAAGAGCGCCCTCGTGTTGTTCATGTACTTAACCTGGTCCTGCTGGCTGATTTGGCTCCCCATGGCCTCCATCCGGTCCTTCATCGCCTTCAATTCCGGCTGCATGTGGGCCATCCTGGACGAGTTCCTCTGTCCCTTGACGAAGAGCGGGAACAAAGCCAGTCGGAAGGCTAACGTCGTGGCCCCGATGGCGTAGGCGTAGCACGGCATCCCGGCCGTCTCGTTGACCCAGTTCAGGATTAGGAGGGCCTGGTCGGACGGCCACCACGTGGGTTCGAACGCTGCTATCTGCTCGGCGATCTTGGCGGCCGTCGACGCCGCCTCCGCGTCGGCGGCCGTCGTCGTAGTCGTGGCGAAGACCTCCGCGTCCGACTCCGGGGTGATGGGACTGGAGCCGAAGCCGGGTATCGAGAACGAGGACTCCGACGGGAAGCCGTCTCCGGCGCTGCCGCCCTGCCCGCCGTCCGACGTGCTCATTGGTCGTTTCGTGGAATAGGACACATCATGGGAGGACCACGACGACGAGATCGAGATGCCGAGCGATTTGCCGACGTTGTTCGACCACGCTCGACGCGCAGAGAGGAGCGGACGGGCGGCGGAGCGGAGCATGGTGTTGCGTTGCTTCTGCCCTGGCCCTGGCCGAACAGCAAGATGGAGAGAGGTAGCGCAGGTTCAGGTGAATTGAAGGTGGTTGGAATTGGAATGGAGACGACGTCGACATGGCACCTACCCCGACAACGCTCCCGCTAATTCTAGTATTAATTCCCACATTTAGATTGCACCCGCCAAAAAAGGTTGCAATTCCCACGGGAGGCATGGTGAACAATGAACAACATCTGCAAGTCATCAACACAAACATCCTTGCTCTTGCCAATCCGCAGCCAACGAATAAACAATATCTAAAATGAGCAACCCCAATGGTATCGTCGGGAGCGGCTGGGGCGGGGATGAGGGCGATCCCATCGGCGACGGGCAGCTGAAGAAGACGGTGTCGAATCTTGCCCACGGGATCAACAGGATTGCCGTCAACCACGACGAGCAGAACAACGCGCTGTGTCACAAGCCGGTCGGGAAGAACACCGGAGGGTCGACCAGCGAGGACGAGAGGAAGGCCGACAGCCTGAGCGGGAGCGCCGCCAGCAGCATGATGCAGCAGTTCGTCGCGGGCAGCTTCGCGGCCGCCCACGGGAAGGCCTACGCTGCGTCCGCCGCATCGAGCCACGGCGGCATGACCGTCGACAAATTGAGGTACAAACAACAGAGCTGCGAGATGCAGGAGAGCGACTGCGACCGATCCCAATCCTCCATATCCGGTGCCAGCTGGGACGGGAACAAGAGGGGACGACGATCCAGCTTCCGCGGGAGCAGGGCGGCGGGGAAGGCGTCGTACTCGCCCCGCTGGGTGGATGGTCGCGGGGGACGGGCCGCGGCGGCCCCGGCGTCGTCCGACGGGTACGGCAGCGGCAGCCTCCCGGACGCGGGCCCGGACGACTGCAACGCCGTGGTGTCGTTCTCCATGATGGCCAAGGGGAGGCATCAGGAGGCTTCTCCGTCTCACGAGAACATGGCGATGGCTTCGTCCGAGGCGCACCAGCACAACGATTCTGCGTCCCAGGCGTCTCAGGCATCTCAGGCTGGTTCCGCTCACGATAGTCACGACGAGGGGTATTTGTCCCATTCCACCGCCGAGGGTTATCATTCTGGGGGGTACCATTCGTACCATCCGGCATTGTCGTATGCTCCTTCTGTGAAATCAGATATTGCTACAGGTGAGTGTGCACATGATGTGATGCAATTCTTGGTGTCGAGCAGAAGCCAGTCAAAAGCAGAGCCGTTCCTCAAATCTTCTTTTTCTATCTAACCCCTTCTACACAGTGTGCTCAGGATCTGTGGTCGAAGATGTGAGTGGCTTTCGAGTGTCCTTCGTGCTATGAAAATCATTTGCATCTCGCGACATCAATCTGATCACAGAACAACCAATTCGCAGATCGACATGGCAGAAATGGCGTCGGTGGCGAGCGCGGACGACAAGCCGGGCGCGGACGCGGCGGCCTCCTCGCTGGAACGGTTCGCCAATCCAAAGAGCGCCGCCTCCCAGCCCAATCCGAAGGGGGTGGAGTTCGCCGACAACATCCTGGTGAACGACATGGGACCGCCCCCGGCGCTGTGCAGCGCCCTGCTGCTCGCAGCGAACGCGGCCTGCCGGCCGAGCTCCCGCTGTTCCAGCGCGCCCAGCGATGTGGTCGCTCACGTGGACACGGTAGGTTGCAATTTGTTCAGTTTGAGCTGTCTAATTTGTTATACCTCTGGGTAAGTCAACTCACATTGTGCGGATGGTAGGACGACTGCTGCGACAGGTCGATAATCGCGAGCGAGGCGAGCACGCTCCACAGCCAAGACTACGACATTGTCAGCGAACACAAGGGAGGGAACTGCCTCGACGATCCCGCCGGGAGCGACGGGGCGATGGAACCCGCCGCACAAGGCTCGAAGGGCTCGCTGGGCCAGGCCGACAACCTCCCGCTTCAGAGGTTTCGTCAGGGTCTGTCGCAGCCGACCGATGGGGACTTGGAGGACGGCGCGAACATTTCGCAGATGCCGCCAGATGGCGACTTCAACCCTTGGGGACGCGAGTACAGTGATCGCAGGAGAGAAGATGATTGGAGCAACAGGTTAGTGATGTGATGATCTCATTTGCACTTCGTGCGCATGTGTTGGATTGTCGTATCTCTAACTGCTTGGTTATTACTTCATTTCAATAGTCGCAGCCACAGCAGATCGCCGAGCCGGTCTCTCAGTCCCAGTTCCAGGTGAGTGCATTTTGTCTAAAGTAGGGTCTCATTGCTTTATCATTTGACTGATAATAGTGTCCTTCGTAGTCGGAGTAGGAGCCGAAGCCGGAGTAGATCTCGGTCACCTGAGACCTGCCGGCGAACCAGTAGGCCCTCCTGGTACAGAGAGAGGGACACTCACAGGCCATCTCGGCAAGGCATGCGGGAGAGGGAAGCATCAAATGAGGAGATGAAAGATGCTGACAATGGAAACAGTAGCTATCGAGTAGATTTCAGTAGCAAACCAGTTGAGATGGATGCTGACAATGAGGAGGAGTATCAAGTAGATTTTTGCAATCCGAATTTGTAGTTTGTTGGTAAAAGTATCACAGACCAGAGCAACAAGAAGTGATAATCTGCATGAATTATTATACATAATGTTTCATTTAACAGTAAGAGCACCAGCGCCAGCTTGAACTGGCCGCGAGAGCAACCGTTTTGCACTTTTGACTAGCGGCAGCCACTCGCTCGACGGGACAAGATAACAACGCTGTCTATCAGCTGGATCCGCACGAGAAAGAATGCCGATCACTTCTCCCTGTTGATTCACACAGGGACCCCCACTGTGGCCGCCAATTGTAGGGCAAATGACTACGATTTCTGATCTGGGCTGAAACTTTCTATTCGGTGTTTGCTCAGAGTTCTCATAAATGGCGAATTTCATTACAACTGGAGGAAAGAGACAGGCATGGATGCGCCATTGAGAAGGATCTGTAATAATACAAGTCATGTTGCAGCAGAGACAACACAATACTCACCATAACCTCTAGCAAAATCAGCACATCTATTCAGTTCTTCTCCTGGGCCAATTAAGCCTTCCCCACCCTGGTTGAAGCCAAGAATTCTCACGGCTTCATCCAATTCAAACTTTTGCGAAACATCAAGTTGCTTGAAGTTCTCCTTCTTCATAGCCGCAGGGCTGTTCATCAGAAGTCTTTCTGGTTGCTCGCCAATCTCTTTGCCGCTTTCCAGAACATCATTTTCCATTCGGGTGGTGATTTGGAGAATACAGGCATCTAGCTTGCATACGCCACTGTCGTTGATGGATGGATCTTTGACAATGATGCGGGCGAAGTAGCGATACACTGCAACTGGATCGGAGCGGCTGCTGTTATTGGGTACTACGCCAATGACAATCTTGCCTTTCACTTCACGCCAATTTTCGCGACTCATCAACGTATGACCAGCCGTGACAATGAAGCCACGCTTTTTGTCTACGATGAAACCACTCCCAGCCCTCACAATTCGCTGTGCATTCTCATCCCATATACCCACAATCACAACTGCCTTCAACAGATCAGACACAGGGATATCAGTTTCCCCTCCTGCTGACGCCTGTGTCTCAGTGGATAACACCTGAGGTTGCTCATCTGTTGTCCCACAAATAAGACGGACATCATTCATGTGCCCATATCGGCATCTTATTGTTTGTTCACCTCTAGTGCGGAGTGCTGTGATGGTTGAATGTTCCCATATCGAAGCTTGACCAATAGGTTTCTTTGCCAAGCACTGTGGACAAACAGCTTGTCTCTCCATTTCTAGTCCACTGTATTCGTGAACAACGTGCCTGATTGCCTTCTTAATAACACGCATGTAGCTTTGGGATGGTGCACAAGGCGATGGTTGAGATAAGTGAGAATGGCACAATTGGTAAAAACATTGGCGTAGTTCTTACCCTCCTTTCCAGATCTTTGATCCCATATCACCAGCCTGGCCCTTTCCACTAAAGATCAGCCTGCGCATTCCTACTCCCATCGAATCGGATGCAACACATAGCTGCGAGTCCTGATCTACCAATGTTGCGAAGATTTCCACTATGCTCTCGTTGATAACTCCATTGGGAGTTTCAGATGTCGCACTTCCAATCTTGAGAAAGAAGGCATTCCTCCAGCACAGGATCTCCTTAATTCTGAGCTGTCCACTGTTTGGAACAGAAAGTGAACCAAATGGCTCAACATTGCTCGCCATGGAGGGGCTAGTATACAGATCACTTAGAATGGAAGCCGTGATTCTTTCCATCAATCCTGGAGGCACTCCGTCAGGAAAAAGTATTGAATGACATATTGTTGTCTTCCAGCTTTCCACCGTTTTGAAGGTCCAAATATCTGATATGTTCGATTCTCCAGGGCCAAGAAGGCTAGGTAGAAAGAAGAACTTTGGTGCCTGCATTCCTTCAGATGCATTTTCAGATGCGATGGGGGGATAATCTGGGTACTCGCTGTAGCTGTATCGACTGTAGTCACGTCCACCGAGCTGGGTTTTCGCTATGCTGAGGTCAATAGGGACAAATACCCCGAACCTGACCAGCAAACGTTCAAGGAAATCATAGGGAGAGACGTGCTTGTTGTTGGAGTATTGCAAAGCTCGCTCGGCTGCCTTCTTCGTAAACTTCTTGTTCTGCCAGAGTAGGCATGCATCACGAGCCGTTATTACCGGATAATTCACGTCCGTTTTCAGATCCATGTCAAAGGTGGAACTCTCTCCATCCATGCTCACGCTCTCAGTGCCCTCCAGGTGGTCAGCATTCCTAAGTGCGCGCCTTACCTCGTAAATCTCAGTGGTCAGATCATGCCGAAGTATGCAGGCCACGGCAGCAACGAGCCACCTGGGGTTGAGAAAAATGAAATCAGAGAGCCCCAGAGAGACTGATGGTTCATGGATGTCAGAACCATCATATATGTTTTTATGGCTGAGAGGAGCCATTGATGAAGATTCTTCATCATCAAACTCAAGCAGAGTACCTCGGTCCTCATACAGACTTGACGATTTTTTGTCCAGGAAATGAATTTCCCGATCCATTTCCTGATCCTGAATGGTAAAAAAATGTGAGTTGGAACTTCCAGACGAACTTCATCAAACAATTGCTTCAGAAATAACTGACCTTGGTTAGCACCACTGGTGTTGCAGCGACATTGCCAAAGTACGATAGCTCCCCGATGTTGGCGAGGAAGTGCAGAGCATCGCTCACGTCGGCCGCGTTATTGATCCTCCTCCTTTTCAGCTCGCTCAGGAAGTAGTTCCACTCGACCACCTTGAACCGATCGCGCATGCTGCGCACGGCGTCTCGAACCTCGAGCCTCATGCGCGGTATGCGAGCGCCTATGTGCCCCCTGAAGATCGGGTAGGCCCAGCCGCCCCTTTCCCTCCCGGTGGCGATGTTCGTTATCCTTTCCGCCAGGTTGTCGAAGCCGCTGTACCGCGTGGAGCTCACCCTGACGACGCTCTCCTCCCCGTCCGGCCCGAAGATGATCTTCGGCCTGTTGAAGGGACTGAGCAGCTTGCGGAGCCGCACGGCCAGCTCCGAGCTGGCCCCGAACTTCGAGTCGTACTCCTTCAGCCTCTGCTTCATGCTCTTCACCCTCCTCTCCTCGTGCTTCTGGAGGCGCTCCTTCATGAGCTTGCACCTCATCATCGCCTCCTCGTTCCCGCCGTTGGTGAAGTAATCGTCGAACGACGCCACCGGCAATATCGCGGCGCCGGGGGCGCTCGACTGTATGCAATCGATCCAGAATTGTAGCTTCTCGTCGATGTCCTGCTCCAGCGCCCTCATGGCCCGTCGCGTCTCCTGCTCCGAGTCGAAGAAGTCGTCCTCTTCGTCGGAGGAGTCGTAGGTGAGCTTGAACGCGCCCTGCTCCTCCTCGTTGAGGGACGAGCGTCGCTTCGTCGTGTCGGAGTTGTTCGCTCCCATATCCCACACGAGGACGTAGAGGGACTGGCTGGAAAAGAAGAGCTCGTGCGTGGCCTTGTTGGGAGAAGGGTAAACCGGGTAAGTCATCATTGAGAAAAACAGTTACCTGCAATAAAGAATACAAACAATCGCTCACATGATACACGTGCTGTCCCGCGAAGTCCCAAACGCTGAACTTCACGTCGACGTTGCCCTTGATCCTGTCCTCCAGCTCCTTGTCCACCGGTATCTGCGTCGTCAGGCTCCCGTCCGTGGTCCCGCTCGAGCTCTTGGGATCCCACTCGTATATGTCCACGCCGATCGTGCGCTCGTCCTTCTGGGGGATCTTGGCGTCCTTCCCCTCGATTAGGCGCTTTATTATCGACGTCTTCCCCGATAATGCCATCCCCACGAATATCACCTTCAGGGTGTCGTTCACTGTTATCTCCTTGGACATCTTCTCGGCCTTGTCGAGTCCGACGAGCTGCACGTTCTCCGTATCGACGTCGCTGGCGTCCGAGTAGTAGTCCTCCTCCCCGTCCCGGGGCACGCCCTTCGGGGGGATGGAATCTATGCGGTGCAGCAACGAATCCTTCGTGTCCGACGACGAGTCCGATATGAGGCGGTTCTTCGACGGGTCCGGCGTCTTGGAAAGCGAGAACGACACCGATCGTATGGGCGGCACCTCCTGGTTCGGCATCAACGGTCCCGTGGTCATCCCCATGGCCACCGAGGCCGGCTGCTGCGAGTCCGACGTGCTCTGCATCGACGACGCCGTGAGGTGTCCCGGCTCCGACGTCGTCCGGAACATGCTCGACCTGCAAAGCGACGTCGGGAAGGCCTTCTTCGCCAGGTCCTTCTTCTTCCTCATCTTCAGCCTCGACTTCTCGTACGTGATCTTCTTGAAGATGCTCTTGCTGTTCTGCTGCTGCTGCTGCTGCTGGAACTCCGGACCGGCCATCTCCTCGAGCTTGAGGCAGTGGTAGTACCGCCTCATGCCGTGCAGTCCCCTCTCGCAGGTTTCCAGCGGGGGCTGGACGAGGGGGTTCGACGACACGTCGAGCGACCGGAGGTCCATCTCGCAGATCGCCGCGGGGACGACCTCTATGAGGTTGTTCATGCACTTGAACGTCCGGAGGGACGGGAGCATGGCCAGCTCGTCGGGTATCACCTTGATCAGGTTGTATCCCACGTCCAGGTATTCCAGCTTTTGCAGGAGGGTCGGGTCCGAGGGGGGGGACATGCACGTCAACTTGTTCCCGTACATGTCGAGGTGCTGCAGTTCCGGCAGGCCCCTGAAAACGCTCTGAAGGGGATGGGTGCCATGATTATTGTCGTTAATAATCTGAAACTACTTCAAGGAGTGCAAATGGTTAATCGATCAACAATTATTACGAACTCACCTCCGCGAGGCACTGGGAGATGCGATTGTGGCTCAGGTTCAGCTTCTTCAGGCTGGGCAGGTCCCACGCGTCGGGTATCGAGTGCAGATCGCACTGGCTGAAGTCCAGCACCCTCAGCCCCTTGAGCTGCACTATGAGCTGCTCCGGTATGGCGTGCAGCCGATTCCCCCCCAGGCTGAGCTTGTACAATGCCGATCCCAGCCTGTCCGAGCATATCTGATCCACGGGAATCTCCTCGTGCGACAAGTTCATGTTCGCCAGGATCAGCCGCTTCTTGAACGGGAACTTGACCGTCTCGCACTGGTCCATCAATAGCCTCAGCCGCCGCTGCCTCTCCTGGCTGCTGGAGTGGGTCAGGCCGAACATCCGCCGGACGTTCGGATCGTTGAGGTCCAGGTGCGAATTTCGGGACAGTCCCGAGTCGATGGTGGACTGGTTCGAGACGTTGCGGTGTAGACCAGTGGCGTAGGGGCCCGCGGCGCCGGGTCCTCCCTGCCTGCCGTCGCTCCCTCCCCCCCCTCCCTCGTCGTTCTGGAATAGCATCTCGCCCACCCCTCCCTTGGTCGGCATCTTGATGGTCAGCACGGGCCGGTTCGGAGTATCGGGTAGGTCGGGCTGCTGCCGGTCGCTCCCCCCTCCGCCTCCGAGGTAGTCCGACATGGGCGTGCTGCTGCTGCCCCCCGACGCCATGGTCTCCGCCGTTGGCATTCACTGAAATGAATGGAAAAGTGAAAAGTGAGAGTGAGAGAGCACGGTCAACTGGGTATATTTTCGTAACGCGGAATACCAGTTACGGACGTAGCTCTACGTGTACGATGATGTGGTGCATTTGATCAGTACCAAGGGCTACGTGCGCGTACGAACGCTCCGGTAAAATAT
>JALLOV010000495.1:0-10131 GCA_036939655.1 Thalassiosira allenii | reverse complement strand
TAGTAGTGGGAAAAGCTCGTATGTTTTATCAGGTGACAGTGAAAGGCGTCGAAGAAGAAGCCGAATCACATTCATAAGCTTAGCAAGTCCCAGCATTAGGAATGCCTATCTCACTTACACAAGCAACAATTGAGTTGATCAGTCGAGTGTGTGATCTGATGCAGAGAATCACATTCATTAGCTTTTAGCTAGCCCCCAGGATGGGAAAAGGAAGGGAAGTCTCTTCACGAGACAGTTCAAGTGATCAGTGCACGTTTCGTGATCACATTTTTTCTGCCGGGGGTCCATAGGTACAAATTGGGATATTATTCGAAGAGTCAATTCATTCGTCCCCAAGACATCGACTCATGAAACGCCTGTCACGGCAGGTCGAACCCGAGCTTACCGGCCGCGGCACACTCCCTCAACAATCCATTATGCAGCGGACAAGCATCGTCTCCCAAATCGTAAAAGTACTGATTGCGCCACTCGAACTCCTTGACGCCGCACGGGAAGTCGGCGACCACGTCCGTGTACGCCGCGAGCCGTTCGATGGTCCCGGATTGGAACGAGATGCCCTCCTTGGCGCTCACCGCGGATACCAGCTCGGAGATCACGTCCTGCACCAGCTGGGTGTGGTCCGAGCCGGCCTGGCCTACGGAGGCGCAGTCCTTGGCGGTTCCGACGAGCATGTACGTCGCGATCCAGCTGATTGTTTTTGTCGCAAGGTCCGGGTTCCGAAGTGTCCACGTGTAGTGTTGTGTTCGTCGCAACACACCACAGGATGCCCCCGAGATTGTAAGCCACGCATTCTCAGACTTCATTGGAACGATGCAAAAACATGACATGCATACCAAAGATTGCAACTCACATGAGCTTCTCGAACATGGCGGGACGGTATTCCCCGGCGCTAACAACATTGCACTTCAGTCCCAACCCCGCCAGCCTATCCGCGAAAGCCTGCGCGTGCACACCCGTGGCCGCCGTGAGACCCTCGGGATTCACCGTCGTTATGCCGTCGACCGGCTCCACCCCCTTTGCGGTCACGCTCAAGTACAGCAAGGCCTGTGTGTTGTCCAACAGCCCCTTGCTGGCGAGGAAGTCGTCGATATATCCGTTCTGCAAGAAGACGAGATCCTTCCGCCTACTCTCGGGACAGCCGTCGACTATGGAATCAAGGACGTCGTTCCGGGTAGCGACGTAGATGGGACCCTCGCCGTCGGCGGGTATCGATGCGGAGACGTCGTCGTTGCGGCCCAGCAGGGTGGCGTCCGAGGAGATGAGGGAGCCTATGCGGCCCCCGCCGATGACGATGGTCTCGGGCGCCGCCGAGAGGCGGGTTTGCGCCGACGGACGGGCGGCTGAGGGGAGGGAGGGGGAGAAGGCCTCCGTGGCGGACGCGACGAGGCCGGTCACGGCCAGGATGGCGGTGGCTACTGCGGCGGAAATCCTCATGCTCATGGTCGGGGTGTTTTGTTTTTGTGAGAGAATTCAGCTTGGTGTTGCACATCGATCCTGTGACGTCAGCTGACGTCATTGATGGATCTTATGGCTAATTTAGTAACATATACTTACACGTGGAAGCATCTAACACAGGTTGTAATCAAGATACCCATCCGAATCTGATCGGCCCGAGATCTTCGCTCAAAGGCAACGGCCAAAAATCGGAAGCCTCTGGTCTCTGGTAGGTGCCGAACCATGACGAAAACGGCTCAGTAGATAGTAGAGGCCATAACCTGCCCATAATCGCCCTCCTCACCCGCCTACTGCACCCTCCATCGCCCAACAGCCATGGCGTCCCCTACCAAGTCTCCCGGCCTACGGCCCCGTCTCTCCCTCCTGGCCGCCCTCCTCCTCGCCCTGCTCTCCACCTCTCGTGCCATCGACCTCGGCCGGGCCTTCAAGAAGAAGGACGACGCCTCCGCCAGCTCCGACCTCCCTAAGGAGAAGGACTCCAAGATGACGGCCGAGGACGCGCTGGCCAATGCCAAGAAGCTGGTGAACGACATGAACGACGCCTCCACCGGCACGGTCACGTCCTACCAGCCCGGGAGGGAGAAGGAGCCCGTGACGTGCAACGAGATCATGGCCAAGAGTTTGGTCGTGGCCAATGAGGAGAAGGCGGCGGTGGTCGCCGAGAAGGACGCGGTGGTCAAGGCGGCCGCGCTTTTGAGCGAGAAGATCGACGATTTGACGGCCAAGCTGGAGGGCGCTAAAGAGGAGATACTGCTGTTGGAAAAGGCGCAGGAACTCTTGGAGGAGGAGAAGGCGGGGGCGGAGGAGGCCTCCAAAAAGAGGGAGGAGGAGGCGCTCGCGGCGATGGAAGCGAAGATGGCAGAGGAACGGGGGCAGTTTGAGGATAAATTGCAGGCGGCTAAAGATGACGCCGAGAGGGCGAGGGAGGAGGCCGAGGGGAGGGTGCGGTCCGAGGTCGAGAAGTCCAAGCTGAACATGGACGCGCTCAAGAACGCCACGGCGGCGAGCATCGCCAAGATCGAGAAGGAGACGGCCGAGTCCGTCGCCGCCAACGAGAGGCGCGCGGCGGAGAAGATCGAGGAGGCCGAAAGTAGGGTCATGTCCGTACAGGACGACGCCCGGAATCGAGTCGACATGGCGCAGCAAAGCGCTGATGATAAGATCAAGTCGATCATGAACCGCGCGGAACGCGACCGTATCGAGCTGCTGGACCGCACGCAGATGCAGGTGTCCGAGGCCAAGGCCGAGGCGGAGCAGCAGGTCAGCCTGGCGAAGATGAACATGGCGGACAACGACGAGATGCACAGGCAGGAGAAGAGGGAGATGCGGGAGAAGCACGCCGACGAGATCAAGGAGCTGAAGGAGGAAAATGAACGGAAGGTGAAGGAGGTTCAAGATCAGATGACGGTGGCGATTGCCAAGGCCAACCGGCAAATGAACGAGGAGAAGGAGGATAGTCAAAGGAGGGTGAAGGAAGCGCAGGACCAGCGGGACGAGGCCATCGCCGCGATCAACGCGCAGCTGAACGAGGAGAGGGAGGCGAAGAAGAAGGTCGAGGCGGAGATGAGCAAGAAGACACGGGAGGCGGTGGACAAGGAACGGGGGCTGATGGGAGAATTGAGGCTGCAGAGGAGCGCCAGCGTCAAGCTGGAGGGCGTGAGTTCGTGTGTTACGTATGATATGCACGTTTGCTTTTTCAAGAAGGTTGACACGGCCTCGCTCACGCTGATGCGGCTCGTGATCCGCAGGAGGTTTCGTTCTGGAAGGAGGCCCACGAATCGCAGGGGTACTGCAACACCACCCTCATCAGGGAGGACGGTCGGCGAATCCTCAACGACGCGCTGGACGGCGCCGGCAGGGGATTCGAGAGCGTGCAGAGGACTCTTTCGGCCGGGCTCGGCTCGCAGATGGAGATGGCGCAGCAGACCGGTGCCGACGTTATTGAATACTTCGAGAAGGAGTTGTTGCCTGGAGTTGAGAGTGTCATCGGCGAAGGATATTCTAAGGCTGTGGCGTTGTACGACGAGCACCTGGCGGCGACGGTGAACGAGCACGTCCTACCTTTCTACAACCAGAACATCCACCCGGTGTACGTGGAGCACGTCTCGCCGGTGGTAAAGACGATCGAGGGGGAGGCTGCAATCGCCATGGAAAAATCGCGAGAAGGGCTCAGCGTCGCTAGGTCCAAGAGCGCGAGGGCGGTGCAGAAGTCGGCGGACGACTTCATGGAGGTATTGGAGGAGAAGAAGATCGACACGAAGCTTCCCGGGTGGCTGTATTCGTTCATCGATCGCTGCTCTGCCGACGGGGAGTGGGCCGTGGACAAGATATCGAGAGGGCTGCTGGTGGTGCTTGTTATCATGTGCCGCGGCCTCATCTATCGGATGATCGGGATGGTCTTCTCGCTGATTTGGTTCTTCTGCCCGCTACGTTTATTCGTGGGAGGAGGAAGATCGAAGACTGCGGAGAATGGTGCCAAGGTAGCAGGCGGCAGCAATTCCGCTAAGAAGAAGGACGTGCCGCAATCCACGAAGGCAAAGCCGAAGAACGGGAAGAATGGGAATGCCACCGTTTACTGATTTACAAACGGCTCACTGCAAAACTGCTACGGCATGAGGGTGGTCGAAAGCTATCGAAAGGTGCACATCAAAAAGTAATACGAAGTGCACATAGAATCCAGATTATCATCACATCGTTCCAGAGACGGAGCTCCAAGGTACAATAGTGGTATTGGGCTAGCTTCGACGTCACCTCTTCACCTACACATAACAAACTCTGAAGTCATTCATTAGTTTACTGGCGCACGAAAGGACACATAAGAATTGTTGGGTTGCAATAGTGTCTCTTATTTTTCACCAACATGGCTTGCATTGTACTTTTTGTACTCCAAATAGGGATCTAGAGGTAGGGAGAACAGATGGGGATAACCATACTGTAGGCCTCACTTCTGCCGCCACCAGAGCATAGAAGAGGTGGTCGAAGGTCGAAGTTGTTGAGGCTTAGTTGAAGTAGAGATTTTGTGATGGCTGCTTTGAAGCTCTGAAATCTCATGCAACTTTTGACCCGCGCAAGTTCAAGACTTCTCGCCAAGCAGGCGTAGAGCCTTAGATTCGCGCGGGTGGTTCCCCACCTGTTGTGTGAGATTTCAGAGCTTCTTCAGCAGAGCTTTTCTCACAAGTCAACTCAAACAACTCTCTCTCAAACACCTCTCTCATGCACAACAACAGATTACAGGTCTGAGCCCCGTAACACACATTCTCAGTGATGAGTGCTTTTGCCTTCAGCAAGAGAGACTAAATTCAGGGGCAAACGTTTCTATCTGGTAACTTAGACCTTGGATGCTTTCACCAACAAGGCTTCATAGCTTTTTCAACCGCGACCTTGCTGCTTTGGTGAATGTTTTCTGGTCCGAGCCAAACACACATTCTCACGCTACAATCTCACGCTACATTTCCTTCTTTTCTTCTCCGATATCCTCGCGCACATTGACTCCTTCTTCGCCCTCTGCATTACTGGCAATTCCCATGAGAGACAACGAATGCAGGTCGCGGTTCAAGTTGTCAAGGCTGCCTAGAGCAAACGGGGATTGTCGGTTTACGCTCGGATCCAGGTACACCACCTTCTCAACTCCGCTGTTGCTTTCCTTGATCGTCTCGGAATAGATCCCCAGCAGACACTCTTGCTGTCCAAACTTGGTCTGACTGATGACTTGGGCCCTCTCTGCCTCGGCTGCCGCTTTCATCTTGATTGCCTCTGCTTCAGCCTCTGCCTTGAGCAGCACAGCTTCGGCTTCGGCTTTCGTTGCAATCTTGAGGGATTCGGCCTCGGCCTTGGCGGCCTTAGCATTTGCCTCTGCCCTCATCAAAATGGCTGCGCTTTCTGCCTCGGCTTTGGCCTTCTGGGCAATTTTCAGAGCACTGGCTTCAGACTCTGCAGCCTCGATCTTCCTCTGGTTCTCGGCATCCATGCGCTGAACAGGAGAGCAGAGGCAATATTTAATTATGAGTGTCCTTTTATGGCGCACACAATACCGGATCAAAGAATACACTACACTCACCGTTTTCAAAGCGCTTGCTTCAGCTTCTGCGCTGATGTTCTTCACTTCTGCAGAGGTGCGCTCCTTTTGTGTCAAAATCAGTGATTGGCCATCCAAATTCGCCAATTCATTCTCAACTTGCGCGGTCGTTAATGCCTGCTTGCTAATGCTGTACGATAGTTCTCCATCCATAATTTGCATAGATTCCATCCGAATGTTCACAATGTCAACTCCATAGCGCTGCTGGAAATCATCGTGAAGCTTGTTCATGGGGAATTAGGTCGCCAGTGGAGGTAAGAAAAGGTGAGATGCATGTTCATGTTTCATAGACAGAATATAATAAATTGAATGCCAGAAATCCCAGAAATCCTAAACACTTGATATGCATACGTTCCTACCTTGTTCATAAACTCATCGTGGGCCCTCTCCAAGAACATCGGGGCAGATGGGGGCGGAGGGGCATTTGCTTCCCCTGGAGTACTGTTGCTGGCTCCACCCACTTTGCTGCCATGTCCTGTTGCAAGACCCATCCCAGCTTGAAGTTCTGATGCTTGAATGCCGTTGTCATGAACCCCATGGGCACTCACGTGTTCACTTTGAGCAATCTGATTTAACGCAGTCGAGCGAATTATGTTGGTCAAAGTAGCCACGGCCGTTTCGCGAACCAAGTCTTCAAGCTCGTCGGGTTCGATGTTCCGAATACACTTCTCGGGGTCTGTGATGCTGTAGAACACGTCTGCTCTCACTCCAATCTTCACCAAATCACGAGTATCACAGATAATGTAATCTCCAGAATCGCATTCCCACTTGTCTGCGTTGATCTTCCCATTTTTTGATCTGTTGGGCAACACATGATCCTCCTTGTGTTTTGTCCTCTCTTCGTCATTCAGAGTTTTCAGCCGAATAGACTTTTGTTTCGTAGAGAGAAAGCACTCGAAGATATGTGTGCTACTGTCGATAACATGGCGTCCGTTGTCTAGAATGCGCAGCTCGCCCTGTTCGTACGTGATTCCAACCTCACCTGTGGCGAGTCATTCAGTGATGGTGACAATAGGCGGCATTGAGCGCAACAACATGATGTTAGAACTGATGCACAAGATGTGCAACTGTACGACTCACCTGTGTAGACCTGGATGATCTTCTTCGCACCAAGGCTGATAAGCCGTTCACCCGCATTCTTATACTCAACGAACCGAAAATCTGCGCTGTCAAACTCGTAGAGACCGGGCTGGTCGATGAAGATTGGCTCGCTGTTGTTCCATGCAAGCGCAACTTCTCCGCGCGTGACCCTCAAGATAGTAATTGTCCCATGCACAATACACGGAGTAGCTATGATGCTCTCCATACCAAGGTACTCACACTGAGTCGACTCGATAATGTGTGAGCCCTCACCCAGTAGTCTCGGCTTATTGTCGTGAAAGACTTTGGCGACAAATCCTTTTGGGACGCTTATCATGTGGACAGAGCCGTGGCAAATATACTGATCATTAGCATCGACAAATCCATCGAACTTGAACAATACTGACTTCACGTAGTGCTCCCCTTCCATGAGTAGTCGCGGCACCAAAGAAGTGACCTCGTCGACTGTGGCATTGGCCCAGACTTTGGCATACTTGCCCCTTGGAACTCGCAGGTAGTTGTAAGGACCATGACAAAAGGAGGTGCTCTCAGCGTACTTGATCTTCTTCACCAGCTTGACAGTCCCAGAATTGTAAACGTGAGTGCCTTCTCCCAAGAGTCTTGCTGTTCCTTGTTCGAAAACCAGGCCAACTTCTCCCGTCAATACGCGGATAATGAGAACTTGAGATCCATCCTAATAACAACATGCGAGTGAGGTTGGGTCGAAGGCTGAAAAGAATAAAGAGAATCGTTCTGCACTTTCTAACGTACTGGTTTGATGATGTCCCGGTCCAAATTAACGTTAAAGCCTCCCCAAATCCAAGAGCCACGAAAGGGTGTTAGCATCCACCGTCCTTCCGAGACTGCGTAGGTCTTGCCATCTTTGTTGTAGAGCGAAATGCACCCCGGGCGCGTGACCCATCCAAAAACGAAGCAGAGTTCAATATGACTGGTGTTTTTGTTGGAAGCAGAGAGTTGCTCGATCATGACATCCGAGCTGTTGTAGTCGAATATGTCGTAGAGATCATCATTTCCATCATGATATTCGCTTTCTTCTACTTGTTTGGCGCGATCGTTCATCGCTCGTTCGAACGCTTCTACGGCATTTGGACATGTCAAGATGTTGATCATGTCCGCAATCGTCTGAGGATTGCGTTGATCTACGTTCGGTTTCTTCAGCGGAAGCTTGTCTAAGTATCCATCGCAGTGCTCCAGCGTCTGCGGCAAAGAGTGGGAATTCCATTGACTCTCGGGCTTCTCGACCAACTTCAGCTGCGTGAAATCGAAAGTGTCGTCCGAGGCAGCTGCATCTGGAACAGGAACCGCCGCTAGTCTCGAAATCGGTTTGTTCTCCATGGTGGTGTCAAAAGAGTAATGTAATAATGATCCTATTCTTTTTTATGGTCGGCCTTCTCTCTCCTCTATACCTCTCTAGAAAGAGGGGTGATAGGTAGCGGCTCACTCTGCATGTCAGGCACTCACGCGAGGAGGAGACGTGGACCGTGATGTCAAATCTTGATCTTGATCTTGCTCTTTGTCTTGGGAATCAGTCAACATCTCCACGTGAAACTCACGCCCAGTCCAGCCCATCCAGCCCATCCCATCCCAAGAGAGAATGGAAGAGGATCTTGCTGCGCGCACGGCTTGCTGAGAATCAAGAAGGTCACATCTCCGTGAATCAACTCATGGCATGCAGTTGGAAGTCACATTCGTTCTCACTCGTGCTCTGGCTGAAAAACAGCACGCAGGATGAGAAGACGTGGACCTCTCTTGCTGCTCTAGTGGACCACTTCTCTCTAGCAAGGGTTCGTGATCTCAAATCTTGATTGGATCTCTTGGACCTTGCTAACTCTCGAGTAGGTATGTTTTCGTTAGCAAGCTGGGAATCAGTAAGTATTTATTCAACTCCCCCCGTCATCCAGAATCGGTACTTTCCCCGATTTCAACGGCTCAGCTCTAGTTATGCAAACCACATTCACATGATGGCACAGGATTGGAAGTCAGCCAACAAGAACGACCATCGTTGATTCAATTCCTTCATACATATTTTAGCAGGACAGAGCATTTCCTGCTTGCGGTGAATCAGATTCCAGAAAACCCGCTACCAGTTCAAGCCAGGGGTTATGTTCAAGCCATCTGGCCAAGCCCTTTAGTCAGACTGAGTCAGACCAATAAATGGCAGTCCTTGACTGGAGTCCTTGATCAAGGACGCCACTGTGCCAAAAAAAATGGCAGCAAGTCCACTGAGAACCAAACAAACCACCCCCACACTATCCAAAATGGCCGACCAACTGACCGAGGAACAGATTGCTGAGTTCAAGGAGGCCTTCTCCCTCTTTGACAAGGATGGCGATGGTGAGTTGTGGCCGCGTCGGCGGTTTCGTCGGCGTAGGGCGGCGGTGTCGCCGTCGACGGGCTCGGAGAGTGCGGGGGGCTTATCCGGAGGGCGTCGCTGCGCTGGTCCACGCAGGACTGGCTCCCCCTCGATAAATTGCAATCCAACGCGGGGGGGATTCGATACAAGTCTTCCTGATCGATGTGCGGTTAGGAATTGGTGGGTCGGGTAAAATGACGGATGCTCACCTCGCGCGGTGACGCCACACACGACTACTGCATGCCCTCCCCTACGCAATGACGCCTCAGTTCCAGCCGTTCGCAACGCCCCTCCAGCCTTCTATGAAATGTGCCACAAATTTCATATGTTGGGGGATGAGTGAGGGGCAGCCGACGAGGGAAAATGACGAAATGATGTTTGGCACTTTCTCTGAGGTCGGGGATACGGTCGTGGGGACGTCACCATGTTTTGAGTGGTCGAGGGCATCCTTACCATTTCTCTATCCGATTCCAGCCACTCATTTTATCTCCTTAATGCCCTATTAAATCAGGTACCATCACCACAAAGGAGCTGGGAACTGTCATGAGATCCCTGGGCCAAAACCCCACGGAGGCCGAGCTCATGGACATGATCAACGAGATCGACTCAGACGGAAACGGCACCATCGACTTCCCCGAGTTCCTTACAATGATGGCCCGAAAGATGAAGGACACGGACAGCGAGGAGGAGATCCTCGAGGCCTTCAAGGTCTTCGACAAGGACGGGAACGGCTTCATCTCGGCTGCCGAGCTGCGTCACATCATGACCAACCTGGGGGAGAAGCTCACGGACGAGGAGGTCGACGAGATGATCCGCGAGGCCGATATCGACGGTGACGGACAAATCAACTACGAGGAGTTCGTCAAGATGATGATGTCCAAATAAACACACAAAATGGCGATGTCCCGTCCCTGATGATTTTTGGAACCCGCCATCCCTACCCCCATGTTTGTGGCTTGTGTGTCTTTTATGGGTCGGTTTCTTTGTTCGGTGTAGGCGCCTTAAGCAGTCCTGGGAAGTGATCTGTTAGGAAGATACTCGATGGTCGTTGGCTGCCCGCTCATTTATACCTGAATATTTTATAAGCCAGACTTGTCCTGGATGAAGCCTGCTTCTTTGTGTGATGTTATTTTTTCCAGATCGGAAG
>JALLOV010000494.1:0-10142 GCA_036939655.1 Thalassiosira allenii | reverse complement strand
CCGATCTGACGAGTTCTGGAGCAAGGTGGACGAGGAGGAGGCCTCCGAAGAATGGCGCAGTGCTGAGGAGAAGGAGGCCCGGAGGGAGCGGGAATTACGGGAGGAAAGGGGACCGCTGTATGGGAAGTACCTGAGGCAGAAGCAGGACTTCCAGCACTTGAAGGAATTGAAGATCGACGGGACAGACGACGAGGCGGCGCAGATACGGTCGGATCTGCTGGCGGAGTTGCTGGCGTGGGACAAGAAGAATGGCGTCAACGTGAGTATGATCGTCGATGGACTGTTTTGCTCTTGGGGCCGGCCTATCGATCCTATTGCAAAGGAAAGGCGAAATAGTGCCAGAGGCTTTATGCAAAGTGTTGGATATCTTGGATCCAATGGCGATGAAGAACGGACCCAGCTGGGGATCAAGTTGGCCAACAGTCTATTTTATTCATGCTGGTATAGAGTTGTTTAGTGGGGGATATGATGTCTTGAGAATCAATTCCTAATGTGCCGCAGATTTTTTGGGGGGCCGGCCTATGAGAGGGTACATTCAAGAAGTGCAGAATCAATGGGCAGGTTTCTCTCGGCGTAGATCAGGATCGTCAGGTTGAAAAATCTCATCTTCATTCGCAACGCTTCTTGCTCGCAGACCATCGCGAAAATGATTGGCGGAGGGCCGCATCAGGTGTGCCTCGTGCCGCTGCGCAGTCGGAAGTGGAGCGACGAGAAAAAGGCTGACGATCCCGGGAAGGCTCTGAAACGGAACTTTCGCCAACTCAACAAAAACAACGGGACATTCGACAAGTATCTGGACGGTTGGGCCAGCTACCTCGATGGCACGCGGGAAGACGCGGCTGGTCTGCTGCTGCGGGACCTCGCCAAGAGGTTCCCTTCGGCGTACGCAAAGAACTTTGACACGGCCCTGAAGGGGCACGAGAAGGTACACGGCAAGGCCCAGCCAGCCTTGCCCCCGGGATTTGTGAGCTACGACGGAACGAACAGCATCAGGTGGAACGAGCGGTACGCCGAGGCGGTCAAATTCAAAGAGACGCACGGGAGTCTGGACAATCCGGGGGGCATGAAACAGTGGTCCTTGGGAAAGTGGCTTTCCGACCAGCGCCTCCGGCGGAAAGAGGGCAAAATGAGTGACAGGCAGTTTGAGCTGCTGGACAGCTTGGGCATGGTATGGGACTCCCTCAAAAACCGGGCTCCGCCCGGCGGCGACCCTCGATTGAATGCATCTGTGGCCGCCAAGCTCGTCTACCCCAACCTGACTGTCCGAGAGGTGCTGTACCTCGGCGGGTTCGAGGACGCCGAGCTGGACGAGGTCAAGGAACCCGGGCGCGCGTGGCGTACGGGCTACTCCGTCCAAAAGGACAAGATGGCCAAGAAGGTCGCCATATACGACACGGCTCGTCGGGCTGGCGCGCGGCTGCGTATCGAGGCGCTCGTGGAAGAACTCATGGGAGACTCGCCGGACAGGCACCATCGCGTCTTCGGCGACAAGGCCGTTCTGCTTGATGGATTTCTCGCCGCCGCAGAGGAGCGGGACCGGACGGGCCAAGCCGTGCGGCCGATGCGCCGAACGGTGGGTGGAAAGAAGCGGCCGCGCGCGGAGGAGGACGAGGTGGAGGGGGTTGCGGCGAAAGAATATCAGATGACATAGGTAGGTTTATTTCGATAATATTTTTTTAGCCAAAGTATTGTATCCAAGGAACTCCTCACTCTCACATCCAATGGGCAGATCACCTCCATCGAGTGACGTTGGAGAAACAAGTATTATTTCAGTCGTATCATCATTTTTTGTACGCTGAGCTGCTAATATGTAAGGTAATTGATTCAGCCCTGAGCTGTTGCATCTTCATCAGCTCTGGCTGAGTGAGAGCAGCCCTGGCTCGGAGTCCAACAATTCAATCGACTCTGGCTAAAAGCACAAGTGCCAAGAGCTCGTTGCAGCGATCTTTGAAACTACGAGACTCCACAATAATGCTGCTCTTGGATACTTTGTGTCCAGGATCCAGGAGCAAATCTCGGATACTTGAACTTGCTGGCGTTGGATCGCTTTTTTTCATTGGTACGAAGTACCACACTCTGAAAATTTCACAACATCGAACATCTCCCTCAGATGATCCCTGACTCTCTCCAAATTGATCAACAGCATAGAGACGATGTCAGCTACTGGGTGGAAGGAGCCCTTTGGGGGCGTAATAGCTGGGCCTGATAGCATGAAACACATGGGCCCAATGTTCATCGGGATGGCAGTCAAGGAACGATTGCTATCATTGCGCATTCTTGGTGTGATACCCATGTTGCTCGAAGATGAGAACAATGAAGACTTATTTCGCCAATTAGTTGAGGGTGGAGAAGACACGCTGCTGGACCTTTGTATCAGGTTGGCAGAGCAGTCTTACGAACTTGCTTGCGAGGAGTTCGATGAACCCCAGCTGGCAACTTTTTCTGTCCGCATTATTTGCTTAATTGGCCAAAAGTTTGCGGATGCGCTGCCTGTCCTTGTCCGTATCGCTTCACTTAACGAGCTCTCCCAGAGCCGAGTGGTTCTTCATTCCATTGCTACTGGGCTGCCGGTGGCCACGAACAGGGTCGACATCCTTCTACCGAACCTTTTACAGGACATTCGACTACTTATTCAACGTCAGCATGATGGAATTGCAGAGCTTGTTGTGACAATGATTCCTCTCTTGGGAGACATCCTGAACGATCCCCATTCGCAATATCTGCAGCAAATGTTTGAGCTACTTTATCTGCTTGCTGAATTCTACACGAAGAAAAGGAACTATTGGCATGTTATTGAACTGCCCAACTTCTTCAGAGACTTTTGGTGTGCCAATGAAGGATGTGCCGACGCAAAAAAGGTGAAAGTATGCATTGCGCGCGCTAAGGAAGCGACTGGTGACTTAACAGGTGCAAAAGAAATGTACCTTTCGTGCGAAGTTGAAGAGACAGACAAACTTTCCCTGCTAGACGCTTGTACCGCGGGAACACAAGCTTATGTTTCAGCTTTGCCTGTAGAATCAGTTCAAGATTTGATCGACTGGATGCGTGTGGGATGCTTGATGGCCGGATCGCCTGTTTCTTTCGGGTAGGTGTCAAATCTGGGGACATGCGCCATAGATTCAAACTATACGATCCTGAGTCAGGCTCTATGATTGACCAACCGTTGCCTGGTGAAGGTAGAAACTGGAGAGCGCTGAAAGTTGTTCGCGACAGTGTTCCTAGTAATTTCATTAGGATAATTGTTGCTCCTCGAGCGAATGAAGTTCAAGGAGCATCATCTAATCAAGAAGAACCTTTCAGTCGGAGTGGCTTTTAAGATGAGATGCTGGAGAGCTTGGGAGGCTTTTCCACTGGATTATTTGGCCCTGCAGAAGTCGAGGAAATAGAAATATGGGAGTACCAGAGTTCAATGGAAGTTTGGCGAGAAATCAAGACACGAGGCACTATTCCAGACAGACTCGTTGTTACAAGAATGGGCAGCGATAGCGTTTCGCTTGAAGGCAAAGTGATTGTTTTTGGTGGCTCTGACATGACTACCATGGCATCAAGCAGCAGCGCGAACAGTCGTCCATCTTCTGCAGGAGTATTCATGCTGGACCTGGAGTCAAGAGAGTGGTTCAAAGTTCCGCATCCTTATCAGCATTGCTTGACGGTCCCACCTGATCCGCGCTTCATTAATACATCTCTTCCACCTTCGGTGGCTGTTTTCCACGTTGAAATGAACAATCAAAAGATGCTAGCATTGCTTAGGCATGTGAAAGGAGAGACAAACTCAAGACAAAACGATGAGCTAGTCCCAAAGTATGAGATGGACCTATTTTGGTTAGATCAGGTAGCCGGACGTCCCGAATGTTTTTGGATTCTGGATGCAAAGATATCTGATATCTGTGGGTACATAGCATCATTTATGGGCACATCAGCTATTCAGGTGGGCGAGGGGGCTCTAGTAATTGGGACGCATAGTGGTATGGTGGAGAAGATGAATCCTGACGGAAGCATCAAGATAGAAGAGTCTTCGTGGCAATCGACAGGTAATGAGTTGACCATTACCGCCCTTGATCTGAACAAATTCGAATGGCGTGGCCTTAAGCTGCACAACGCAGAACTGTTGGAGCAAGGGGCGACAAAAAACAGGATTATTCCAAGCCATTCTGGAGCTGTTTGCCACCTTGTTCAGTGTTCACAGAATCAGATCAAGATATTCAAAGTATCAAATCTTGATGCATTTCCTGCCTGCTTCACCAAGCCCTTATCCGAGCGAAAACGCCTATCGAAGAAGAATACCATCAGCTACCGCATGTCCAAAGCGCACGAAAGCCGGGTTAGGGTCTTACGCGAATGCGCTTTCTGTCACATTTTCGAAAACGCCAGTGTAGGAGAGTCGTTTGGGTGCTGTTCTCGGTACCAGGTACCCTGCTACTGTTCTCGAGATTGTCATTAAACACTGGCGGGAAGGACACAAAGAAGAGTGCTCACGTCATCTTGATGTTAATTCTTGAGGAGTGCAATAGTAATGTCCAGCTTGGTTGTCCTTGTTGGGGATGGAACAGTCAGTGAACCAGCCGTCGTGATGTAGCAGTATTACTCAAGCAGTGAAAATATTTATGAGTAATGACACCTATGACAAATGACTCCGTTATAAAGCATTGGCTATAATATTGTTCATTTTTCTTGCTCATGCTTTTTTGCTTGGCTTCCTCTTTTGCAATGGCGAGTACCTAGTACCTTGACAGGTGAAACAACAATATAACAAGATTGGTCTGCACATGTGTAGTGACCCTCAGTAGTACCTTTCTTTTTATCTGAGCTAGTAAAAGTTTTGTTGCGGCCATTGAGCCCAGATCTGATCATCACCTCATCGGCATACTACAAACATAATTCCTCTAGCTTTGATTCTGCGATAGATCCAAGTACAATATTGATAAATTGCATCATCACATTTCATTGAGATGCTTCTTAGTGCCGTGCATCTCTCCTGAGAAAGTTCGATATCCTCAAAGCCCGGCCTTTCGATGACATTGCTTTTGAAGGAATATCGAAACCAAACCAAATGCTTAGCACTTATTCCCGATAGATGAGACTCAATGCACTCACTGCCAATATCATTCCCTTCAAGAGAAGATAGTGTTTCAACACAAACCTGATCAAACGCAGAAACCAAATTTTGCACTCTTGTCCGGCAAAGCTGAATTGGCAGAGCTCGAAGCTGCTTGTTTTCCATTTCAATTGCAGCAATTCTAGCCTCGAGCAGTCGCAGCTTCATCTCCAGACAAGGAAAGCTGAACAGCCTCTTTGGGCCCTCAATCTGATACAATATCCACCAGTCTCCTCGCCGTGCCGGCAATTTGAACGATCCCCATAGGACAAGGGAGGTTGGTGTGATTCCTGTAACATTGTTAGTAGCTCAGATTCTGAAGACCTCCAGAAGTTGAGAAATTAGGACGACGCGGTTCGAGGTCGAACTCCTAGTAGCTCCTGGCATGGAACAGCCCCGAGAAGGTTGAGGCACAGGGCAGGATACAGCGGGATATCCCAGAGATCAAACCCTGGCCCACAGCCAATCGTGGCAGCTCCACCCGATGGGGACCCTGTTAACGGCGTTCCTCGGCCTGTTCCCGCACGACATGCCCATCCCGCCCTCCATCTCCGGCCTGCACCCGTCGTGCTCGTACTTCCCGCAGCCGAAGACGCTGCTCCATATCAGCTTGAAGCCCGCGTCCTCCAACAGCGGGAACTGCAGGGCGTAGTAGTACAGCTCCTCCGTCGTGTTCACCCACGTCCGCGTCCCGTGCGTCTCGATCGAGATCTGGCCCACGCGGTCGAGGAACGACCTCGAGTCCTCCCCGTGCTCCTCCTCCTCGAGCAGTATGTCCCGGGCCAGCGAGACCTCGCACCCCTCGCAGTCTATCTTCACCACGTCCACGTAGTCCCACCCCAGGAACCTCCGCAACCCCGGCAGCGTGACGAGTATCCACTCGTCCGACGGGTCCCTCCTCTGCTCGGCGTTCGACCTAAGCATCTGTAGGCCGACGTTGTGGAACGTCACGGCCGGGTGGAGCTTGGACGGGTGCACGACGGAGGGATCGCCGGCGAAGCCGCGGCAGTTCCACCTCTCGCCCATCTCCCTGTCCCACGAGGGATCGTCGCGTATTCCGAAGGAGAAGAACCTGCACCCTTCGGTCGAGTTGCCGTCGGGCGCTGGGCCGCAGACCATGTGCTCGCCGCCCTTGCCGAACAGGATGGGATCCTTCCCGTCGCGGCACTTGTTGTGGAACTTCGACTTGTGGTTACCGAGCATCTTGCCGTACGGGGCCGCTCGCGCGAACGCCCTATCGAGCTTCTCGGACTGCTCGTCCGCCGTCATCTCGTGCCACAGGGGCCACTCGCCCTTCCTTTCCCGCCGGCCGGTGTCCGCGACGCGGGTCGTCGAGTACCCGTTGTTCGACGCGGTATTGAAGCTCCGTCGCAGGTTGGCGTCGAACCACGCGAATATCCCGATCGCGCACAGCGCCTTTGGCAGCAGATTCTTCTGCACCATAATGGCGGTTGAGGAGGTGCCCTCGCTCAGTTGCGACGACGTCTGTTACTGTCCCTGGGTTCTGTTTCCTTATTTTTTACTCTCTCCCAGACCTCTGTAGCTCCGCACGGCGACCAGATAATTGATGGCACTCGCGAGCAATCCAATCAATCAACTGACATCGATTGGAAAGTCAGAAAAATAAACTTTTTTCTCTGGGTTTGCGCTGTGGAGACCTCCAATGGCGGTTGAGGTGCTGATCCACTCTCTCCTGGAAGCGAAAGTTCACGGCACAGGCGTCGTGCTAGTCAAGAGATTGGATCTCGAGATGGATCCTACTGTGTGTTTGGCCTACAACCGTCAATCGAGGGAACTGTGTTTCAGCAACAGATTGGCCAAATAATGTCAAATCGAGGAACACACCAGGATAAAGCAGTGAGGACCTTGAAAGACCCAAAAGATTGATGCGCCTATGCCCAAGTCGACAGTCGATTTGCCACACGAAATAACTGCCGATAGGGCGCAGATCGCCGCGCGTCGACGACCACGGTCCAAACATCATAGATAGTACGCACCCTGCTAGCACCTCTCTCTAGCACCCAGCAGGTTGGGCAGGTTGGTGCAGGTTGGTGCATGCGCTGTGTGAATCCCGTCCTCGCCAGCCTTCGACCTCACAATCAGCCTGCTGATTGAATAATTCCTACACTTCCCGCTTAGAATGTTATTGATTCCTACAGAGAAAACCATGTAGAATCCAACGAGCTAAACCGAGAGGAGCGTACAACAGGACCCATGCATGGTGTCCTAACAAACACTACTAACAAGCACTGGGGGGGCGGTTTTTTGCTGCTAAAGGGGGGTCCATTTCACTCCCTGTGTTTTTGGATAAAAAAGGGCCGGTGCTAGGCACTTTTGAAAACCACTATAGTATGGATATTTTAGCAGGGACGGGTTACTGTACATAGGAATTAGTAGTACTTTGGGCCAATGCAGTCCCCTTCCTTCCCGCGCACCCCCGCACGCGCTTCCTACGCTCCCCCGGCTCTGCTTCTTCGTTCTTCGGTCACTTCGCTCGCTCGCCGCGCGGCCGTCGTCGTCGTCGTCTCCGCGCTCCGATTGCTGCTCAGTCTCTGCACCACATCAGCGGCGCCCGTCTCCGCCTCCGCCCCTCGCAAAAGATTGACCGGCCGAATGCCCGCGCATCTCAATTGAAATAAAAGGCGGGCATAAATATCACATCGATCATCTTATTTTCGAGAGGCGCCAACTCGAACACGCGCCCTCCCAAAATGTCGATAACGTCCTGGCGCCATCGCCGTGCAAAACCACAGAAGAAAGGGGGCATAAATATGCTGTTCATTGGGAATACTTTCTGGGTTTTCTGGATCGTGTGTGCTACGATTCAAGGCTGGGGCAGTTTTATGATTGGAGGCGCATTCTTTCTTCTTTCGTATCCACTTTTGGAGGTGTGGGAGCGCCAAGAATTATCGATCAAAGCCCGCCCATCATCCTCTGAAATTGGATGTAGATCGGATTGGATTGGATCGTCTCTGCTCATAAATTCTCATCGCATCGGAGCCAAAGTGAATGTTGTCGCCTGCTGAGAAACTACGCCGATTGCCTTGATGGCAGGCTCGGAATCATCGGCCGGGCGTCCCAAGCGGGCGCCCAAACCCACCCAGAAGGTCGTCCAAGCTGAGAAGGAAAAGGCAGCGCGGGAGCAAGAGAGACAGGCGAGGGCTCAAGAGAAGGAAGGACGGCACAAGCGCAAATCAAGCAACATCACTGACGACTCCTCCAACAAAAAAACATCCAAGACTGCAGCCGGATGATGCTGATGATGCAGATGATGATGCAGATGAGGAGGAGGATGCACCCGCTGTCGCTCCCCAGCCAGCACGCAATGGCAGGGCTTGCGATCCTGAGACTCTGCGGGCTGTTCTTGATGCTGCAATGGACAGTGCTGATGCCACTGATGCTGATGTGACTGAGGTTGAGATGCCCCAGGAAGTCGACGCTGACATTCTGTTCGAGGAAGGCGACAACCCTCCGCCTGTCATGAAAGATCTGCAGGCCTTGCTATCAGCTTCTGGCGTGGAAGAGTTGACGGAGGCAGCACGTGTTGCCATTGCAGGCCTCGACTTCAAGAAGACTGGCTCTATCAGCAGGGAAAGAAAGCACCAGAGTCTCGAAGGGCGCTGGTTCACGTCGAAGCAGGGAGGAGGGGCTGAGGAGGTTTCCAATCAAGGTGAAAAGGTTGTGGAGCGCAATACCCATGTCAAGGTGGAAATCAAAGAAGGTAGGGGCTCCTCGGCTGCGAAAGCTGTTGAAGACTATCGTGTGCTTGCAATCTACACCAAATCATACAACAAATGGTTCTTGTGTGAGCATGGGAAGCAGGTTTGGAAGAAGGGGATGGAGAAGGGAAAGTATCGTGTGGTGCTGCGCATGGTGCAGTTTGATCATTTGATGGGAAAGTTCAAAGACTGTGATCCATCATCTGGATTTGCCAAGTGGAAAAAGAAGAGCATGTTCGTTCTGTGCGACGCTAGTGTTATTTTGGATGTTGTCCAGAACTTGTGTGCTGCCTAATATTTCCATGCAGTACTTAATTGGGGTTGGAGCTGGGGTTCATTATGTGTGAAACTGATAATTGTCTAGAGAGAATCATGAAGTTATATTCCATCTTCATTTGAATTTGTTTTCATCCCTTTTTCCTCCTTCTCCCATCCTCTCAGCTGTCCATCAATTAACCTTGATCATGAGGAAACTGTCTCGCCCACCAGGACCCCAACCTGAAACCCAGGCGTGAGCGCCAACCTTGGTAGGCAAGAGTTTTTTCCTCACTGTTTCACCCTATTAATAGGTCTGGGAGTCCTCCCTACTGCTTGTGCAGCACCTGCTACCGTGCGGGATCTCATCTTGACTAAATTAGATAACTATCACTGGATTAGCTGTATTATGTGATGGATTTAGCTCTAAAAGACTCTGCCAGCACTAGGGGTATGAAATTCCGCTGCTAAGAGACTCCTGTACCCACTACAGTGGGACTATTTTATCCAATATATAGAGCTATCTAGAGCTTGCTAGAATGACACTTGCTGCTAAAGGACACCCAAAAACACTATAGTAGTCAGATCTTAGCAGGTTTGACACCATGGGTCCTCTTACTGACTTCCAGTTTCAACTGGACTTTTAGTTGGACTTATGGTGAGAGAGCATTTCGGCTTTGCGGGATTTTTGGCGCGCCTCTTCCCGCCTTTTCTGGGTCACGTTCGTGTGCAGATTTAAATTGAAGGGGATTGAGTTCTATTTTCACTTTCGTTTCTGAGTAAAGTCTCCCACCGCACCCTGCTCCTCCCCTGCTCCTCTGTTCGTTCTTTGCTTGGCATTCGCGTCGAATGCTTTTGCTGCTATGGATGCTTCGGCGCTTGCGTCGGGCGCCGCAGCGAGCGTATCCATCGAGTTTGCTTCTGAGTCTCGCGTTTGATTGCGGATTTGCGCAAAGTGACCGATTCTGGGCCATTGAAATTTATTTCAATGAAAATTGAAACGATTTTGTGTGTGAAATTTCCACACGCCCCCCGCCCAAAAAATCTAAAATTAAAACCTGCTGGAAACAGAT
>JALLOV010000493.1:0-10145 GCA_036939655.1 Thalassiosira allenii | reverse complement strand
TTTTTCGGCTTCATCAATTTTGCATGCAATCCGTTCACACAAAATTTTGGTTGTGGCAGGCGCGGCCGCTGGTTTTTTCAATTTCAAGGTACTGGCTTTATCTCCTGCGATGGTAATCATCAATTCTGAGGTTATTGTAAGGGGAAGGATTGAGCTAAGGCATAGTGAAAGGCGTCAAGAGCAGAAATGAGCCGCTGCCATCCACGCTGCAGACTCAACTTGCAAGCCATCTACACAGAGCTCGTAGTTCGCCAAGCATCGATATCAATATCCATGTCAGAATCTACCATGTATCCACCTCGCTGGACATATGCTCTGTACGCCTCGAGCGTTTTTTCGGCATTGGCTTTGTGGTTCTTGGACATGCGCCGCAAATCGATATCGGTATCCACCATGCGAATACCAGTATACCTATTTCCTTCTCCTCCAACATTGGTCGTTTTCAAGTTGGGAAATTGTCTCTTCATCTCCAAATGAAGCTCCATGGCCTTCAGTAAACTTTTATGCGTTGGTGTGAAAACCTCCGTTCCATCGCTGAACTCATTTTTTGTGGAATTTTCACTTCCGCCCAGCCGGCCTTGCTTCCCAACCCTTCGATAGTTTTTATTAGGGAGGTGAAGTACCGTCAGCTGGCCAAAGTTTTCCACTGGAAGCAGTTGCTTGATCCCACAGTGCCTCCCCCCGTACATCATTTGAGATGACATCCAAACCCGCTGCGTACCTTCCGTCGGTTGGCTTGGGTTTTTCGGATGTGATGGTCTGTTCCGTATTTTATTGAATTCGCATTTCGGGCGATCTTTCCAACTTTTCAATCGATCGCGTGTAACCATGTACATTCCCTGGTGGGGTTTGTGCATTGATATGTAATACGGGGCCAGTGCTTTTTCCTCAACTTTGTCAACGGACTTTCCGAAAGTAGGTTTGCCCAGATGCTCCCAATACACGCGGGTGACGTTTACACTGGCATGGCGCGTTTTGTCAGTGATGACCACGTTTTCTGGAAAGTCATACTCATATCTGACAATCCCCACATTGAAATCAAGGGCGCGTTTGTGGCCTACGAGGCTTTCGACGCGTTTGGTTTCATGAAGATAGGCAGCTAAAGTCGTGGGTGAGATGCGGATGTCATCCTGTTTCGAACGAAAGTGATTCGCAGGTATTAGTTTTGGTTTTGCTTCTTTCATAACATATCACTCTGCTAGTGTTGTACTCACCTCCGTGTACACGAACAAATCGTACTGATCTATTCTTTCGTAGAACAATTCTCTGTGAAAATCTACAAGATGCAATCTCACTTTGGTGGGCTTGAGCATTAAGGTCAATGTCAGTCCTGCATTTGGTGATGGGTTGTTGCATCTCATCCTATCATTGAACATATCTATCAGGGCCACAGGATACTGAGAACGTGTTGTGATAATTAGGATGCATGAGAAATCTCACAACATTATCAAAATCAACTCAATAGAGACAAATCTCTCTGTACGAAGCAGGATATCTCTCACCAGCACCGTCGTATAAACCACAATATCAACCTTCGAACCGGCATAACACAAATCTTGGAACCCATCAAGCACCTCTTCAAGATGAGCCAGCTGCATAAAATCATACGACGCAATGGTCACCAGTATTCGAACGCCCTCCAATATAGATGACGAGGAAGAAGACACGGAAACATCGACATACTTCTTATTCGAAGATTCATCAACAGCCGGCTGTCCCTTCAGCGCATTAGGAGACAGCGGTTCGTTCCCGTGATAGTGCGGCAGGTGCGACGTCGACAGCACCGGGTCGTTCCTGTGCGTCTGCCACAGGAAGAATGCCGAGCAGACCGCGAGGCCGAAGATGAACGCGGTCGCCAGGAGGATGGACAGCCGGATTGTAGAGAGTGAGAGTCCTCTCTTCGACGACCGGGGCTGATTGGCGGCCACCATGGTGCCGTCTTGATTCTCTCGCTCGTCGTCGTCGTCGTTGTTGCAGGTTGTTGCATTGCTTGTGGTTTGTGGGTTACTGTATTGGACTAAAGGTTGGGTGGTTTATGGAAAGTGGGTAGGGAGACTCAAAAAGGCGGGAACTCACAACCTCTCACCTCTCACAACGTCAGCGCCTCGTCCCCGCGCGCCGAGCTCGGCGCCAGCGTCGACGACCTGCATCCTGCATTGGAGGCCGGCTCCTCTCCTACCCCACGGAAGGTGCCATAAAACCAAGGCGAAGACGAAGATGATGAGGATCATCGTAGCAGCAGCCGCCATCGCCCTATGCGGCCGGGCCGCCTGGGCGTTCTCCCCGCCTTCCGCGCTGCCTTCCAAGAGTGCACGGTACATGTTCTTCGCCGATTCCGCGGTAGAGAATGATGCTGTCGACAACGTGCAGGTGGCCCCGCTCGACGGGAGCGAATCCTCCATCGAGGAGGCCGCAAAGTTCATGGTCGATGCCTTCTGGCGTGCCGACGACGTATCCGATTCGGCCAAGTCGTCGCTCGTCAGCATACAAGCCGACGATCTCATGAACAAATACGGGGAGAGGATGGGGAAGCGAAAGCTGGACGCGCTCATACTGGCCGCCATGGATGGCGGGGAGTTCCAGGGGTTGGTCACGATAGAAGTGCGTCTTCTCGACATGCAGAAGGATATACTGTCGGCGGATGCATCGGAACGCATGCTCACGCAGGCGGTGGCATCTCTTGGTCCCAAGCAACGGAGAGAATTCAAGGACGCTTCTGTGATTGACATTGCAAACCAACTGCTTCCAGCTGATGTAAATGCGGTATGCAGCCTATCCAACCTCTGCGTGGCGCCATCGGCCAGGAGAAAGGGCATTGCCGCTAAACTTTGCAAAGAGGCCGAACGCGTGGCAAAGGAAGAGTTGGGGTTTGATGACATGTTTTTACGTGTGGAGGCGACAAATGAGGCAGCAAAGAAACTTTATGAAGAGAAACTGGGGTATGAATGCGTGTATCAAGTCGATGCAGCTACTGCATTGAGAGTTGACGGGGATTCTGGATCGTTTGTGGAGGTCGAATCAGACATTGTTGTCTTGAAGAAGAAGATTTGATTAGATGGACTCATATCAAGATGACTCCTCGGTATCCTGGAGAAGCTCAAGCAACTGTCAGCAAACCTACGAGTGAGGTACAAAATTATTTATGCCGATCATGATAGCATATCTCAATCAAATGAAGCACTGCCAGATTTAGGAATCTCTCTCTCTCTCTAATGCACACAACGGCCAATACGTTTACACCTCATCCAAATCACCAACAGTCAGTTGATTGTCGCAATAACCTATGCCATTTGGATACCATGTCGCATAACTCTGCCAGTTGAATAGCTTTTTCTTTTGATTGAGTAGAAATGACGTGAACTCTGCTGCCGTCTAGATCAAGGGTTATTGTATCCACCAGCTATCCACTGACCACTGCATTCCAAGTACTACCTTCTGCACCTAATGTGTTTGCGCAGCGCGCTCAAGCTGCAAGATACGCCACGAGCTAGCAGTTAGTACGTCGTATTTTGCAGGCTTGGATTCGGGATGTTATATCTCGTAGGAGTTGTCGCTGAATGCATTTTGGTCCCTAAGATCTAAGAAACCTACTAGACATGAAGGCACCAGGGTTGGCACTGAATGTTCTTTGAGGCGAAAGCCTCCCCGCCTCCCTGGCGGTGCCACGAACGTGATAACGTGATAAAAGTTGATACTGAAACGCAGGAATGTAGGAGCGAGGACCTTCTGTCGCAAAATGAACACTGTTGGATGGATGTGAGACCTGCTGTGTTGGATCTTCGCCTGATCTTTGCAAATCTTTTGAGTTGAGCCACTCGGATCGATCTTCAACTTCAAGACAAAATGTAGAAATTCCTACGTAGAGCTGACGTAGAGAGAGCATTCCACTCAGCGACCGCAGATTTCTGTGCTCAGCCCAGCCATTTTCTTCTTTGCCTCCTCGCCATCTCCAAGCTCTCCTGGCAATAGCATCCATTAAGAGCACCATGGCCAAGTTCAGCATCCCCGCCGTAGCCCTCGCCGTCGGCGCCGGCATCTCCTCCACGGCCGCCTTCGCCCCCGCCGGCGGCCCGTCGTCGTCGCGACGGACGGCGCTGCACATGTCCAGCGTCGCCGAGCAGCCTCCCCTCGCCCCCCTCACCGTCTGGGGGGACAAGATCCCCGACATCCTCGACAGCCAGAGGGAGCAGAAGGCGCGCAAGATGGACTTCGCCCCGACCATCAAATCCTCCGACGTCGGCCTCGCCTCCGACGACGTCGAGGGACAGCTCGCCTACGTGAAGGAGAACGCCATGGAGATCAAGCAGAGGATGGTCGACAACGGAGCCGTGATCTTCCGCGACTTCGACCTGATGAAGGAGCAGGACGGATTCGTGAAGTTCTACGAGGCGCTCGGGATGAAGACGTGCCTCGATCCCCTCCACTCCGTGTCGGCCCGTCCGACCGTCAACGGGGAGAAGAACTCGCCGGTCTACGAGGCCGTGAACAAGGAGAGCCGTAAGAACTTCTTCATCGGGATGCACAACGAGTTCGTTGGAACCAGAGCACCCCGCGCGGCTGCGTTCGTCTGCTTCAAGGCGGCCGAGACCGGGGGAGAGTTCCTGATCGCCGACGGACGTCAGATCTTCAGGGACTTGAAGCCCGACCTCGTGGAGAAGCTGTACAACCGCAACATTCGGTACTCGGTCATGGAGCTCCCCTTCTTCGGCTGGGTGGACAATCTGCCGGAGTTCTTGCAGCCGGGCGTCATGGGTGCGGTCAAGGGATTGGCGAGCGCTGCCATCAATTCCAAGGTGGACTTCTCCGTGGATCTGCAGTGGGGCGAGGGAGGATACGACAACGTAAAGATGCTTCAGGCTAGGGCCCCGAGCCAGCCGCCGATCTTGGTCCACCCCGTGACCGGCGAGCCTCACTGGTTCTGCAACGTGCATTCGCATTCGTCCAAGCTGCGAAAGGATAGGGAGGCAATGTAAGTAGATTGCAGTTTGGTAGTGCACAAGATGTGCTCATTTTCTTTGGCTTATAACCCTGACCTTGACTTTTTGGATTTCTAACAGCTATGGTGCCGAGCGTTTCGAGGATGGAGCCTCTCAAATCAACAAGTCAGACATGTTCTACGGCGATGATGGAGACATCAGTGACGCCGACCTTGAGCACATGGACGAGGTCACGATGAAGAACGTTCAGTTCGTGAAAATGACCGAGGGAGATGTCGTTCTGCTTGACAATTACAAATGCATGCACGGCCGAAATGTCTTCGACGGGACGAGAAAGCACGGCGTTGCCTGGTTCGAGGGATGGGAAGGTGAGGAGGAGATGAAGGCCAAGGCGTCGCAACAAAAGGAGGCCGCCCCGGCGCCCTTCTTCGCGGCATAGGGAAAAGGTGTAAGAGTCGTGACAAGGGGATAGCCACGATAAACTTATGAGAACATAGAGACCTTAGTCCATCCAACACCTGTCAGAACACCATGCTGTATCGATACCAGTGGAACAATGTCATCTAGCGATTGGAATTCATGAGGCAATTGCTTGACTATCTATTAGGAGTTACTGAATTGACAGATACCATAACTTATGCCCTGCCGAAAGCACCGAATGAGAGCTTGGGGGGTGGAGCAAAGTTCTTCCCACGTTGCATGTCTAATGCCAGCCTCAGCGAAAAGAAGACCCTTGAAAGAACGACGAGAGGACTCTCACTGACACTATCGTTGGATCCGCTCGTAGAACTATCCGACACGAGCGGTGGGACTGCACTAGTTCCTATCCTCATTCTCTTCCGTTTTGATTCGCCTTCAGCTAGTGGATGATAGAAGCAATCTCTATCTGTGAATCGATTGAAAGGATCGGCTGCGTCAAGGCACTTTTGAAGCATGGACATGTACACTTCATTCCGGTAGCCATCATCGTCTGTGCGGTGATTGCCACGCTCCCAAGATGCCGTATCCCATGTACCATGAGCCAATGGCACCGCCAACGCCATCCAGTCTCTCAATGCCAGATGTGGTGGGATTGTCTCCGGATGACGAGCGTTGTATTCTACCTGAGATAAAAGAAACTGCATTTGCAACGGTAACCTAGCAAGATCGGCAGCTTCTCCACTGAGGGACGCTCCAGGATCAATCCGTCCGTCTTCAGCGTTGGCAGTGATATCCCCCTTCGCAGATCGAGATGTATCTTCTACTGCTGCTGCTGCAGCGGCAGCCTCAAGAGCGGCGCGCCGATCATTCTCAGCATCCACGAGAGTGTTGTCATCAAGGGGGTCTGCATCTTCATCGAGTAGTGTCCATGCCACGCCTCCTGTGTCTACTGCAGAAGCGCCTAAGTTGGACAAAGTACGCCGTCTTTTAGAAGATGAGTTCTTCTCCTTCCAGTTGATGGGAGGGACAGAATCTTTGGAATTGACATCAGCAAGGAAGCCTCGCAGGCATTTGCCAATCAGGTCATAATCGGGCATTTCCACAAAGCCTAACGAGGCTACATGACGAAACGCTTTCCTCAAGCACGCGATGTAACGCATGTTCTTGGAGATAGCCAGTGGCTCAGGCAGAGCAGGTAGGGAGGCGGGATCGGGAGCAGGTGATGCTTGAGACTTCATGTCTCGCTTGTATTTGGCATTGTGATATTCATTGCCGAACAACAGCCATTCCATTGCATCCTCGCCTTTCTTGGGTACCTTCTTAGGGTCAGGTTTCGCGGCCATCCCCTCGGCCCTCTTCTCTCCCTCTTCTTCGTCACCTCCCCAGTCGTCACGTCCTCTCTCCCCCACTACCATTTCCTTCAGAATTTGACAGCTGCTGCGATCCCGTGCCGAGGCGTATCCCATCCACGGCAACCCACCAGATACCAAGTCGCAAAACACGTAAAGCAATCCCCAAATATCATCTCGAGGGCAGTGGTCCTTCCCCTGATGCACACGGAGGGAGGCATACATTGAGGTTCCTCGAAACTCAGCAGCTTCACGTTCTGCGCGGACACACCCCTCTATGCCATCATCATTGACATCGTCGCCTGGCTTGCTGTACCCCGGCGACATCCATTTTCCTTTCCAAGGCCGCTTTGGGTCAGCAAAGGAAGAGTCTCTGGGAACTACGAAGCTTTTGGACAGACCAAAATCAACAATCTGAAAGAAGCAGCAGAAGTTGATGGAAGAACGGATGCGTAAACAGAATTCAGGAAGCTGAGAGACATATAATTCATGAGCAATTACCTTGAACTTCCTATCAGCAGGTGTGGTTCCTGTTCGCACAACGTTCTGTTGGGTGGATTGACGTCGAAAGAGTAAGAGTAAGCATCAGGGAGCTGGACATGAGATGTGCCATATGTTCCAGTACTTTGAAAACAAAAGATCTGAAATCAATTGATATGAAAGACCTCGCCTTGGATAGATTATCCTGCATTGTCGCGGAGTAATTCTAGAGCTGTTTTGTTCTTCATGGGCCATTATGATCATTGATGTGCACCAATTGACACAAAAAACTCCAACTTCAACAACGGACAGCGGTACTTACCGAAGGTTTGACATCCCTGTGCACCATCCCCACTTCGTGCATGGCCTTCAGTAACGGGAGCATCACGTCCGCCACGAGATAGACGGCGTCCTCTATCGAGAGCCTTCGCTGGGCCCTCTCCCCCGCGCCGCCATCCGCCTTCTCCACCAAGCTCTGGCAGTGCCGATCCCGCAGCAGGTGCATGTCCTCGCCCGGCAGGTATTCCATGACGATCGCCGACAGGCCCCCGCCTCCGGAGGGGGGCTTCTCCGCCGCACCCGCCGGGGTGACGACGGCGGCGTTATTATTGATGGCAGTCGGGGGAGGCCGGGCGGCGCCGGGGTGCTTGATGTAATTCACGAACGTCGGGACCATGCCCGCCGGAAGGGACGCGTCGAGGAATTTCAGCACGGACGCCTCGCCGTCGATCACGCCGGAATCCACGAAGTTGGCCAGCTCGACCTTGGCCGCGACGATGCGCTGCCTCCTCCTCTCCTGCGCCTTCTTCTTCGCGCCGTCGTCGCCATCAGCATCGGCCATCAACGTGTGGGAATGGGACAGGTCGACGCACTTGTGGATGGCGCAGAACGTGCCCTTGCCCAGCCGCCCCAGGCAGAAGTACTTGTCGTCGGTCCCGATGACGGAGCCCGGCTCCGGGAAGGGAGGGTGGGTGGACCGGTTGCCGTCGCCGTCGGCGCCGGGGGAGGAGTTCGTCATCGTTGGTTTTGATGGAATTGGAAGGCTGTGTGACTCTACCTTGGGAGTGACCACTTGCGCATCGCGTGATAGAGTCACGCGTTGTCACGTAACCTGAGAGAAGATGCAGGCCTCCACGTGGAGTCATTCCGACCCGCTCTGCGGCTCCCGTCCGCACCCACACCCACACTCACTTACTTGGCGGCGCTCCCAGCTCTCGCCCCGACCTCTCGTCTCCTCCGTCGCTCTCCGTTTCCAGACCGGCAGGGCCATCTCTTCCCATGTGAGTATGGGCTCTCTTTTCATGAGATGTGTCCGTCCAAGAGGCCAAAGTTATGCTTGGTATGGTGGATGGTGGCCGTGGTGGCCGTGGCTAAACTTGCGTCGACGCGCAGGCGTATCGTGCCAACTGGAGATATACTATTCGTGTATGAGCGCTGGGCAGGAGCAGCAGTGCGCCACTTTCAGTTTGCAAATCTCAATTCGCTTTCTTTCACTTCTGGCCATGGCGCGTCAATTGTTATTGAAGTATATCAATGGCACCACTCCCCCTGGAAGAAGTTCGCCGTTTGGCGCGAGGAGCTGGCTTGAGGGAGGTCCAGTTCAACGAGACCTCTCGCGCCGTAGCTTTCCTCTCTGATGACAACACTCGCTTCAACGTCTATTATACTACCGGTACTGTTGGAACTTATTTGCTTCATCCTCGCCAGGGGAAGACGCAGCTTTTCCGAAGGAATGTGAGCCTGTCCATGTTGAAAGAAATCTTCAGAACCCCTCGCATCCACACAGACTTCGGTTATCACCGCCGACATGATGGCATTGATGGTCAGCGAAAGCGTGCTAGAACGGCAAGTGGTGAATGGAATGCAGATACTGACGTCTCAAATGTCGAAGATGAAGAAAGCGCCGCAAAAAAACAGCTGGAGAAGTTATTGGCAGAAAAGGCTGCGCTAGAAAATGAAATCAAAGAAGTCAGAGGCATCCTCGATGGCCATGAACAAAGACGAGAGGAGATGCGTAGGAAGGAGGAGGAAGAAAGGCGACGCAAAGAAGAGGAGCGAAGGCGTCAGGAAGCAATTGCAAAAGAGAATAGGATGAAGGCAATGAGGAATGATAGGGGTTCATGTGGTTGGTGGGTCCTGCGTGAGACAGATGACTTCAAGAAAAACTTCACAGAGTACACAAGTTGCGTCGCAGTTGGAACTGGCGGCGTTCATTTGTGCCTCTATGACAATGGCGGCTGGGCATACAGCTCTGGATTGCCTGACAATGTGCACAAACTTTTGCACACGCGAGCCCTGTCTCATCCACAGCCTGACTATGTAGCACTGGGATCAATGAACAGATACTACATACGATTCAAGAACGGAAAGTCTCAATGGGTTGGTCCTCAGAACCTTTCTGATTTGCTTCAGAAAGACAGTAGAAGAGTGAAGTCTGTTGCATTCGGAGAAGATTTTGGCGACTATTTTGTGGTCTTCGAGGATGGGGGTTACCAGTATGCGGGATGTCCAAATGGACTCGACAACAAGATTAAGGCTCGCAGGAAGCGGGGTGATCTTGATAAGGTCACACTTGGACCAGATGGTGAATGGAGTCTTTGGGCTAAAAATGGCAAGGCGTGGTGGGGTGGTTTGAGTACTGACTTGAGCGAAAAGATTTCTTCGATTCAGAAGAATGGCGATGATATCACAGACTTGTTGTTTGGTGATGATGGATATTATTTCATTAGGTACAAATAACCTCTAGAGGGACATGACAATATCCAGTTGATACTATTGTACCTCGATGCTGGCACGTGAGGCGGCATCCGGTGATGATGGAATGGCAATCTCACCGCTTGTCAACACTGATAGGAAAGGTGGCGCCTTCCCTATCATGCTACAACAATTCAGGCGGGCCATGGGGGTTGCAATTGTAAGAGGAAATGCAAAACACAAACTCGGGCGGTTACACTACGTT
>JALLOV010000492.1:0-10144 GCA_036939655.1 Thalassiosira allenii | reverse complement strand
AGGAACTCGATCAAGAACATCACCGAGATCAAGAAGGGACAGGCCGGTAAGTGCGAAACCACTAGTGAATTGAGATATGTTCTGCCTTCTTGTCTTGAGTTCTGACTGTTGGCTGACATCTTATGATCATGTGCTCTTCTCGAAACCTTCTTCTAGATGCCGACAACGACCTCAAGTTCATGGTCGGCGATGACGGCCGCTACGTGGTCGAGGAGGTGCCCCGCCAGGTGGGAGTCAAGGCCGGGAACATCGTCCAGGGCTTCGTCCAGCAGGGCGACGACCCGGGCAACGTCCAGCCCCTCGAGTCCGCCAAAAAGCCGGGCACGATCGTCACCCTCGGAAAGCTCGCCGCCACGCACGGCATCGAGCTCGACGAGGACACCCTCGTGATGGAGAAGAAGGCCCGGTACTGCACCCACCTCATCAGGCTCGACACCAAGGAGTACGGCCTGCCCCAGACGCGCAACCGCCAGTACCTCTTCGTCTGGAGGTCGGACGACCCGGCGGACGACCTCGGCGAGTACTTCCAGCTCATCATGGACCACCTCAAGACCCCGCTGCTCCACTCGATGGAGGCCTTCCTCCTCCCGCCCACGCACGATCGCATCCGCTGCTTCCGCGAGGCCCTGCGCTCGGGCCCCGGCCTCATGGTCGCCAAGGAGCGCGCGAAGGAGCTCGACTTCTTCGACTGGGAGCTCTCGGGGGTCAAGGACCTGGCCCACCACCTCAACTACCGGAAGCTCCACGGGATCGAGGAACGGTCCCGCTGGCTCACCCGGTGGAACACCCGCGGGCGCAAGCAGGTCGCCCCGGGGATGTGGCCCGAGCTCGTGGCCATGTGGAACATGCGCCGGTGCGACCTCATCGACTGCTTCTCGGCGTCGGCGGTCCGCGACACGATCTCGAGGGACCCCCTCCACCACTCGTTCACCTGGGACCTGAGCCAGAACGTGCACAGAACGTCCGTGAGGACCCCGACGGTGGGCGTCAGCGGGTGCGTGACGCCCGGCGGGGAGCTCCTCCTCCCCCACAAGGGAAGGACCATGATGGGATTCGAGAAGCTGCTGCTGCAGGGCATCCCGTTCACGCGCCTCGCGCTCGGGCCAGAGACGGAGGTCCAGCTCTCGGATCTGGCCGGCAATGCGGTGAGTATTGATCAATCTTCTTTCAAACACAAAGCTCCATACTTCTCCAAACTAACAACTCTAAACTCCATCATTCAATCAACTGTCACAGATGTCCATGCCAGTGGTCTGCGCCACCATGCTTTCGGCCATCTGCGCACCTCAGCTCCGTCGCGAGGTATCGAATATCGCAAAAGTGAACTTCAGCGACTACATGCTTAGCCAGAAGTACGATTCAGCCAATGGAGCCGTCCTGGCCGAGCGTGGAGACCTTTACGGCAAGAAGCTCTCCACCAAGGACTTCACCGACGTCTTCTCCAAGATCGCCGAGGATCTCGCCCAGGACGCGTTCAAGTGCTCCGTTCTCTGCAACTGCGAATCCTCCGGCCAAACCTCGCAGGACGACAAGATCCTCGAGTGCTCCTCCTGCGGCTTCGGAGTTTGCCACAAGTGCACCTCTCACCATCAAATTGAGAGTCACCAGTTGGTGGAAATCATCACCTCGGGGAAGAAGGAGAGGGCCAACCCTCACGAGTTCGAGATGAAGCTACGCTGCGCCGCACCCTCGTTGCTCACTTTGGGCCAAGGGTGGGAGGATACCATTCCTGAGAGTACGGGCTTGGAATCGTACAGCTTCCGACTCCAGCGAGTTGACCGCATGAGGGGACATTGGCTGTTGACTTACGGCGCATGGGAAGACAACGGCTCTGGCCGTCAAGTGGCGGAGATCAGGGTTTCCCTTGGACAGATTGGTTCACTCGACAAGGAGGTGGGGCTCAAAGTGCACGTCAAGTGCTTCTCTCCTGCGATTCGCCTTCAGAATCCCAAGCGTGGCTTGTTGGGAGATTCGGCGAGGCTCGTCCTCAGGTTGAAGGGGAAAACCATCGACAAGGACTCGGCGAAGTGGGAGATCAAGGGGAAGGCCACCAAGTCAACCCTGGATATTGTTGGATCCGATCCTTGTGATTCCCAGCGTGTTCAGATTGGGTTGAACGATACTGCCGCGAAAGAACTCAAGGGTCACAAGCCCATGAAGAAGTTCACAAAGAACTTCCCCAAGTCCAGGAACGACCTCTTGCACTACCATCCAAAGTGGAAGACTTGGCCCAGCACTATCGATGTGTCTGGAGACGACAACGACTTGGTGAACGGCACCTACAAGAAGATGAGCTGTCAGCACACGGTTGTGCTGTCCGCCCTCTGGAGGCGCGATGCAACCGACGACTCGCCTGCATTGTACCTTTACATCAGGCCCGATGTCATGAGGACAGGCTTTGATGTCGCCGTGATCTCGACGACTCCATCGTACCGCGACGGATTGGAAATTTGCGAGCTGAAGGACTGGATCCCGGAGAACGCCCTTGTTGAGAAAACGCACACCACCGATGTCAGGTTCTTGAAGTGGGAGCCCGCGCCTGAGTTGAAGCTGGAAGTGCCAGAGCCAACCATGATTACGGATAGGAGCGCCACTCCGTTCCATGATCAGATTTCCTCTGGGATGTCGTCAGATTCTCCCATCCTTTGCGAGATGAGCGGTCTGTCGAATGAGGTTATGAAGTCATTCCTCCAGCATAGTGACGCAAGCGGAGGCGATATCATTCCCATCGACCTGCTAGGCAAGATGGGTTCGCGCAATTCGAAGCGGCTGTCCATCCTGGCGGCACCATCGCTTCTCAAGTACGCTGCTGAGGGCAATCTGCCGCTCGACTTATTGCGATGGTACCAGCTCTCGCACCCTGATGAATGTAGCTTTGGGCTGTGCGAAAAGAACTTTCCCTCTCGTCCACAGGAAAAGTGGCGAGAGATCGAGGGCACTGCAAGGGGCAAGAAGGTCGTCAAGTACGAGCGCGAATTCGATGCAGAAGAGTCGAATGAATTCTACCATGTGAGAGCCCCAAAACTTGCCTTGATTTTACCAGTGTTGCGATTGTTCACCTTATTCACTCATGCTCATTATTACTTCGAATTCAATCGCCAGAAACTTCTGTCACGCCCACCCGTCTTCGAAGCCAGTGTTGATAAAGCTAATGGGAAGCTGATCGTTCGCATGAATCCTTCTGTGGCTGGGCACCAAGCAGCGGCGCATCTTGTCAGGGGCAGAGGCTTGAGTGAAGACTACGTGAAGACTGTCGAGGTTGATTATTGCCTCTCCGAGCTGTCGCGAATGGGCGAGCCCATGACGAAGGAGTTCCACGTGCCAAACTCCGATGCCTACGAGGAATCAACGGTCGATGGAATGGAATTGCCCTTGTATTCACGCCAGGCAAAAGCTCTGACGAGGATGCAAGCCATTGAAGCCGGAGAAGTTCAGTTCGATGAAGAAGAAAGGAGCGAGCACATCCTCAATGGCGTTGGATGGTGTCTCATTGGACGTGCAACTAAGAAATCACCACTCAAGGGTGGAGTCCTGGGTGATGCCATCGGAAGCGGCAAAACGGTCGTCACCATAGCTCTGATTCTGAGTGGAATCGAGAAAGCTCGTGCCAATCGTAGCATCGAAGACGGCCGGTCTGGGGCAACACTGATTGTGGTTCCACCAGGACTAGTGAAGCAGTGGGATGACGAGCGCGAGGTACGCGAGTGATTGAAGTAACTTTCAATGCATGTGGCTTGCAGTGCTTTTCCTCACATTTTCACGTCGCCGCCTTATCTCTTCCGACGACATAATACACACAGAAATTCACCAAGAAGCAACTCAAGAGCATCATTATTGACAACACGGCAACCTTGAAGAGATTCAGCGTGAAAGAACTTTGTGAGGCAGATATGGTTATTGTGCCTGCTGGTTTGATCGAGGAGAGAGGCAAGACGGCAACAGATCGTCCTTATACGGCGCTCATGTCGAGTAAAGCTGGGGCGGAGAAGATCCCTCCGGCTCCATCCAATGGCCACAAAGAAGCACCTACAATCGAAGGCACCTGGGTACGAAACATGGCATCGGGCCCAGCTATCTACGTGGGCAATGATAGCAAGCAAAAGCACCGTGACGAACAAGCCTTCTACGGCCACCGTTACTCAGAGGCCATCAAGAAGCTGCGAACAGAGAAATTCGGCGCATCGGACAGGGGGGTGCCACTCGAGTGGTTCACGTGGGACAGGATTGTTGTTGATGAGTGCCACGAGTGTTTGGTCTCTACTTCTAAGCAGGATGTGGAGAGCAGGTCTAGCGATTTCAGGGCCCAAGAACGCAGGGGGGCACGCGAGTTCCTCGGAGTCGGCTGCACTGATTCATCATCCCGTCCTCTGTTGGCAGCAACAGCTATTTGGGGCTTGACAGGAACGCCTTTGCTTGAGACCGAGGCACGCGTTACTGAATTGGCAAACCTCATGGGTGGTGAGTACTTACCATGTTTTGATTTATGAATCCAACAAGATGCAACTTGAGTTTCTAACATGACTCCTCACTTCTCAATCAGGAACTTATCTCACGGGATCGGCACACCACTGGCGTAAGGAAGAGCGCGAGTCTGGGCGTGATATCTTTTTGAACCAACAGGAAGAGGGTTCGAAGAGTCGCGAGTACAGGTGTGCTATCCAAGAATCTTGCCACGCATATGTGAGAGAAGCTTGTCAACGCAATCGTGGAGAGGATCTGGTTGTGAAGCTCGAAAGGAAGCAGAAATTTGTCAACATGTCTGAAACTGATGGCAAGAAATTCCTCAGTGCCATCAAAGAGACGAATCTTTCATCTTTCTCCATCACTCCAGATCAACTTGGTGACAAGGTGGGCAACGGACTCTCGGTTACTGCTTCGGCTTCAGCCCGTCATTCTGCCCTGTTCGAAATCATCGATTCTATCCAGGCAGATGAGCCACATACCAAAATCATCATCTTTGCGAATGCCGTCTACGGCGGATACAAATCTGCTCTTTCTGCTCTGAAATCTTCAGGGCGAGAGTTTTCTCATGTTGACGAGAATCACAGCGTTATGGAGCAGAACGAAATCATCTCTTGGTTCCGCCACACTGATGCTACGGAAGAAGACAGGTCACGCCCTCGCATTCTTTTGCTCTCGTTCAGCCAGGCTGCCGGCCATAACCTGCAAGAAGCATGCCACAACGTCATCATGTACGACCCCATGTACTCAGGGTCAGATGCTGTAGCCGATGCAAGTGTCGAGGAGCAAGCCCTTGGCCGTGTCATGAGGCAAGGGCAGACCGATGATGTCACGTGCTACCGCATTCTTGTTAAGGGACCGTCTGGCGAGCGCTGTTTGGATGATGTTATCGTGGAGAGGAATTTGGATGAAGAAGTCCTTCGTGCTGCCACTTCCAACTTTGATTAAGTAATTGGAGAAGAGATAAGCCAGCACAAATTCACCGTCGAAGGAGAGAAAAGCCAATGACAAGATAAATACGGCTTCAGATTAACTAATGAAACACACAGTGTCTGTTGTTCTAGCGCTGTATAATTAACGAAAAGATTTCTTCTGCCGCAATATGAAACTTAGTTTTTGTTCAAGGCGATGGGAGAGATAGCTTATTGATCATCGTCCCATGCAAGGCCAGACCCCGACGATCTCGTTCCAACGATTTCACCGCATCATAACCCGTTCTCGAGTCTCTACCGCATCATGAACTTTCCGACATCAAGACTGAGCATCTCCCCGAAGTAGCGCTCGCTTATACCTTTCGCCCTCATATCCTGGACCATTTTGTCCCTGACTGCTTCGAGCTTCGCTCTCTCCTCGGCCTAAGATGAGACAAGAAAGTATTATGAGTACTAGAAACTGATCAAGTCGACTACATCAAGTGGGTATACTTCCACTCACCAACTGCTGTTTGATCATTGAGCCTTCTTGATACTTTTCCTTTTCGAGCTCCATCCTCCGGACCGTGTTTTCTTCTATTTGCTCTTGCAGATTTCGTATTAGTTCACTGTTCTTCCTCTTGGCGTACTCAGCCTCCGCCCTTTCCCTCTCTGCCATGACATGGGAGTGCTGGATGGCATTCTCATATTCCTCTCGCTTCAGCTCCATCTCCAACTGCTGCTTTTCAACCCTTTCTCTTTGTTGCTGCTTCCGCGCCAAATCAAGAGTATCCATGTCACGCTTCTTCTTCTGGGCTTCCGCAAGCTGCTTCTGCCTGTATTTTCTCTCTGCATCCTCCATCGCTCGCCTAGCACGCAGCTCATCCATTTCAGATCGTCTATCCATCGTGCGCTCATGCTCATCGAGTAGCTTCTTTTGTATCTCCCGCTTCTTTCGCTCGGCCTCGGCTTCTTCGGCCTCTCTTTGGCGCATACGTTCATCTTGCTCCATCTGGTAGGCTACCATTATCTCATCCTCCTGCTTCTCAAGCAAAATGCGCTCTCTCTTTTGAGATATGTGCTCTTCATTGGCGCGTATGACCTCAGCACGTGCCTTGGCCGCATTCTCTCTTCGGATCTTAGCCTTTTCCTCGTCTTGTGCTTGATACAATTTGATTCTCTCCAACATTTCACGATTTTCTTGATCCCGTGCCTCTTCCAGCAATAGTCTCGATTGATGCCGCTCCTCGATCTGATCCTCGATGATTTTGCGGTCGTCAATCATCTTCTTCACTTTTCGAGCCTCCTCTGCCTCCCTTGCCTCGATCTCCTTCAGACGGTCAATCTCCATGGCCAAAATCATACGTTGTTCATAATCATGTTCCTTCTTATCTCGCTCCGCTTTGTCCCTAAGCTGCTGATCACGAATCTGAAACGTCGTTGCTCGCTCACTACATGTTTTCAAGAGCTTAACTATATCTTGACCGTCATCAATCTTCTCCTGTGCCTGCTTTCGTATACGCTCCAATTTGGCATTGTCTGTCTGAGACCCCATTTTCTTCTGTCTCTCCATCTCCTTCAGCTCCAACTGTTTCATGTACTCCTTTCGAGCCTTTGCCGTCTCTGTCTGGGAAGGTCTTGGCTTCCTGCCATCAGCTTCATCATCCTGCTGTTGCCCTGCGACCGGTGTTGACGCCGACCTTTTTATTCTCTGCAACTCTTTCAAGCTAATGGAAGCATTTTGAGCGGGCAATTGCTTCGCTTTGGTCTTTGCATAACCGCCACTGCTGACCGCAGTCGATCCTCTACTCGAGCCAAATAGACTGGTAACGAAGAAGAAGATATGTTAGCCCCGAAAATATTGTAAGCACATGCATATTATAATGCAAATTAAGCCCCCACCTCTCGTCAACACTGCTTCTACTTGATATCCTCCGGTACTTGGAGCTTCCATTCGATCGAACGGAGCTACAAACGGACGCCATCGTCTTGGCTTGGGAATATCAAGAGACGACTTCTCGAGCACAAAGCTAGAAGCCGAGCAATAGAAAAATAAGCTAAAAAAATGGAAACTGTTCACTTAGCTAGATCACTACGAGAGAATTGGAGATCGAGCGTGGACTGAACTTCTTGGCTCGAGATACCAATGAAACGGCGATGACTGAATCAAATGGAACCGTTCGAGAAGTGGAGTCTATCGAGAAGCTTCGCACACTGGCATTCGATTAGCAAGACGAGAGGAAAAGCTCTGCGTTTCCTGAGAGAGCCCACGAAACGATGGAGGCAAATTTCTCAATATGAAAAGCGCCTACGCGAGAGCGAGAGAAGAGCCCGACGGGCCATCCGGGCATGTAGAATAAATAGCACTCTTGATATTTGTCTCGCCCAGCTAGCTCAATCCAGGATTGCAAGCGCGGCTGAAGTTGGACGGTGGCTCAAAACGAAGCAGCCAGCCCACGTCCCGATTGCAAATCGATTAGATCATCTACTCGATGAATACGAATCAAGGCCCATCCCAGATGATGACTCGCAGGAGGAGACGAACATCGAAAAAAAGCAACTGCATATCCAGGGAAAGTTAGTGACGCTATCAAAGGATGATCTCGCTGGACTCATGGCTTTAAAGCAATTTCATTGGCTGCTGTCTCATTATGCCGAAGGAAGGCGAGCCGACACCATCAACACGGCTATCAAAGCTCAGTCTACCCAAATGCCGGCTTCACCTATTGATAGGCTGAAAACGCATTTGGCAGACTCTATGTCGGTGGATATTGGACAGGACTTTGACAACCCGTCGACTCTTCCAGAAGTGCACATCCTTGAACTGATTCCTCTAGCTGATGAAGTTACAAGTGCGCTGGAAAAGTTCAACAAGGCAAACCCCGACTTGAATGAAGACTTGCTCCAGAAACACTACATCTCAACCGGCTTGGAGAACACTTTTGTCGATGCGTCCCGGCTTGATGAAGATCGACTGCCCAATCGGCAAGCTGGCATTGATGCGATGACTGTAGATACTGGCATCGGCGCAGGGTTGGATGATCTCTTGGACGTTGAAGAGGAGCAAATGTTTGCTAAATACCTGACGGAAATATCTCCAGAGAAGAAGACGGGGTTTCTCGAAACAGACGACTCTCACTTGGAGCAAGATTCTTTGATAGATGCCATCGCATCTGACGTCCAAACCAATATTTCTGTTATGAAATTAGACGTAGACTCAGCCCTTCGCGATACACGGTCCTCGCAAACACATCTCGTCAACTACAGAGAATTCATAGAGAAGAAGAAGAAGCAAAGGACGCAGTGCCTCAGGGATATTGAATTGCACTGCTGCACATGCCGAGGTCCTCACATATCGAAGCCACCATTCAGCCACGCGAAAGACTATCGCCGTGAGCCAACCCACCCTCTACACCAAGGAAGCAAGTGCCTCTTCCTCAAGAGGAAGAGGTCAGAGCTACGATGGTTGGACGATACGCTGGGTAAATATTCCAAGAATAGCAGGCGGTTCGAGGCCGAAATAGAAAAGCGCAAAGCCGAAACACAGATGAGGAAGGAAAACATGAAGGAGGCACTGTCCAATTCCCTGAGACTCATGGAGATCGCACTTGATACCTAATTTTTACATAATATTTCTAAAGCCGCCGCCTCCGACCTGTGTAACCTATGTACCAAGTGAATTCCAATGCATTCAGTCTTCGGATGCGGTCCTCCGTTATCATGCTTTTCTTTCCTTTCAGACGCTTACTGTATTCCCTGCGTTGTGTATGTACCCACCCTCCAAGGCTACTGTATTTGCCGTTCCTTCTTCTTTCAGGAACATTGCAGTCACCGTGCCTTTCCTCATACCGTTTGAGTCTTTCGTACATTTCATTCCAGTCAGCCTCGTGCGGGTCCCAGGTGAAGCCCAACTCATCTAGTCGTCGAATTCGCTCCTCTGTCAAGGCGCCGCTAACATTTCCACGGCGAACTTGTCGCTGTGTCATAACCCACCGTCCGAGGCCACCATGAGATCTGGGGGGAACCCTGCAGTGTCCGTGCTCCGCGGCGAACTCCTTCAGCATCCGTATGCGCTCCTCCCACGATATCTTCTCAGGACACGGCTTCAGGTCGATCCCGAGAGTCGTCAGCCGATGCAGCCGCTGCGCCGTGAGCGCGGATTCCTCTCCCCTCTCGAGCTTGCGGAACTCCCTGCGCTGCTCCGAGACCCATTTCTTCAGCGGATAGTCCCCCGTCCCCTTCAGGCATTCGTTCGGAAACGAGAAGTTTCCCCGCCTTTCCTTGTACTGCACGAGCTCCTCGAACTTGGCGTCCCACTTCGAGTTCGAGTCGGACTCCGAGGACGCCGTGGCGTCCATGATCATCACGCGCTTCGTCGAAGGGTGCTGCTGATATCCCAAAGAGATGAGATTTTGTATTCGTTCGTCCGACAGGGGTACCGGTTTGCCCATGAAGTGTTGAACGAGAATCTTCTTTTGCTCCTTGGCCCAGCAGAACAACTGCTCGTCCTCGTCTTTGTCTACTTCGAGCGTACCAGCCTCAGCCTTGTGGGAAGCGAGTTTTTCGTACATTTCGTCGTACGTCGGAGACAAGGCAAAACCGATATCTTTCATCTTCTGAACTTGGTCCGCTGTTAGATTTGAACGACTGTCGTATCCTTGCTCGTGCCGTCGTTGGCAACTAAGCTGCTTCGTGCACCATTTCCTCAACGTTTCCAACTCTTTCATTTCTGGGCTGTCCTTCTCTTCCTCTGATATGGCTGGGGTGTCTAT
>JALLOV010000491.1:0-10149 GCA_036939655.1 Thalassiosira allenii | reverse complement strand
GAAACATAAGACAGCGGTCAAATCCATTTGACCGCTGTGAAACGGGTGAGATATGAGGAGGATTGATTGCACGATCGAGTGGATGCAGCATGCAGCGTCGGTTGACGACGCAGCAGCGCGCTGATGCTTGCAGATGCGCTGCGCATGTTCTTCCGTTGACTTCGGATATGGCTCATGTTCTTAGTTCTTATCTCCTTGCAAAAGTATGTACGGCAGGGCAGCGAGCACCTCCTCTGAACTGTGGCCGATCACGCGCCTGTTGCTATCAAGGGACATCATGTGCGTTCGGCCCTCCACAGACCATCCGTCCAGGAGGCCGAGCGGGACCTACCTCGCCGTCAAATGCGCGTTCCTCGCCGCGTACTACGCCGTGCTCAATTCGCTCGGCCTGGGCATGGCGTACAAATTCATCACCTTCAACGTGCTGACGCCCATCGGAAAGTTCTACCGATTCAATCGTCTGTGCACTTCGAGGGACCGTCAGCTCTACGCGCTCTCCGTCGCCAACGACCTCGTCAAGTCTTCGCTTCACTATCTGATTGTGTACCCTCACTTCAAGGGAAATTTGTTTGCGGCTTACGTCCTCATCCTGATCACGATCCTGGCCGTCCTCGAGCTGATAGAACACCGCCTTCTGTTCAGCGACACCGAGTACAAGATCACGCTCAGTCCGAATCCGCTCGACAACTCCCTGCCCCTCGTGGCCACCGTCTACTTTTACTTCCTCGGGCAGATGCTGGACTTTAGCGTGCCCGTGGACATTGCATCGTTCCCAGTGTTTGTGGTGCTGTTCTGCGTGTTCGACTTCATATTCGGGATTCTTCACTATCTTTCGCACTGCAACCCCTTCCTCTGCGGAAAGCACGCACTGCATCATCAGTACAAGAAGGAGCATTTGAACCTCTTCGCCAACTACTGCTCGGACATTGTTGATGCTGTGTGCATGAATTTTGGGTTGATCATAATTTCCATCTTTCTTTGCAAGGTTGGGCGATATCACATTCCCTTCCTCGACATGATTTACGGACTGGCGCACACCCACGGACGGTACAACACACACCACATGAATCTGATGTACTTCTTCGAGTACGATTTGATCGATATGATTTGCGGGAAGGATAGGTTTAGTTGCTATCACGCCGACCATCATCGGGATTCGAGCAAGAATTTTGCAGTGTTCGGCGTCTTCTCGGACGAAGTGTTCCGGCGGTTGCTGCCCGGCTTCACTCCCGTGAGTGTACAACGAAAGCATCATTCTTTACCGTCAGAGCAAAAGAAGGAATAATATGTTTCGGCAAGAACAGGAGAAGCCTAGAAAGATATTGTTCGCGCTTCCATCTCAATGAAGACTCGTCCCAGAAGAGCTCAATTGCAATCCTCCTACGAAATCTCGAACGTCATCAAAACTAATTTGTACATAATTGAAACCAATGTCTCATCATCCATTCAACGCGACAGCTTCCATAATCTACATCAGCAGCATATATCCGAAGCTCGATTGCCTTCACCATCGAAGAAGCCCAACGACGCCAGAACAAAACCATCTCCTCCTATGACTTTCTGTAACCGACTGAGCTTCATTCGGCTGCGCAACTTCCATAATCTACACGGGCAGCACGATCCAAAGCGGTGAATCTTGTCCTCCCGCCTCGCTTTTCGATCTTCCGGTACCCCACAAGCGCAACGGCAACGAAACTCATGACTAATAACGCCAATATCAGAGCAGCGTGCACAGGAGATGTCATTTGGGTAGTGTCTTCTCCATTCAACAACGACGTGACAACGTTATCGCCCCTGGCACTAAGGCGAAATGTGCTTTTCGAGGAGTAGGACGGCATTTTCGCCACGGGGTACAAGTCGACTCCCCACAGTTCTTCCAGCTTTGCAGATATCTCGTCGCAAGTGTGCGGAGAAGGAGCCTTTGCGGTAAGTTGGACATCGCCAGTTGCATCAACTTCATCGCCTCCCTCCACGACCTTCGCCAGTTCCATCCGAAAGTTATCGTAATCTTCTGACGAAGGCAGGGGGTGCTCTCCATCCCACGTGGACGTCCCTCCCATCATCCGGAACGCCTGATTCCCTCCGCCGTCATACCCATACGCCACGAAGCCGCTCACCACGTCGCCCATCTCTCCGCCCTCGGAAACTATTGGCACCTGCCTCCAGTCCCGCACCATCTTGGGCACCACCTTATTGTCCCTATTGAATAGCTTCCTCGAGCAGCCCATCTCCGTGAAGACCACGGGGACCGTCACCGGCTCGGGGGACACGGTCGGGACCTCCTCGACGGTTGTCTCGCCGGTCACGGCGTCCATCGTAACCTCGACCCTGGTGCCCTTCGCGAGCGTCCGCCATAAGGCGTGGTAGCTCGACTCGTCCTCGCCGTTCTCCTCTCGCTCGAACGTTTGGAGCGAGGAGCACCACGATTCGATGTTTATCCCCATGACGAAGGCGTCGTCGAGGACTCCTTCCATTCCATTTCCCTGATCGCAGGAGAGGTAATCCAGCGTCAATTTGATGGCCTCGTCGGGGAACTGCTCTGCGCTCGGCGAGTCGTGCTGCGCGGCGTACACCAATGGCAGCAGCGAATTCCTCCCTCCCTTTCCTATCAAAGTCCTGCCGTGGGCGGCCAGGTCGTCGAGGTACGCCTTGACGCACGGGGCCGACCTCCAAGCTCCCAGGTCGTTCATCACCTCGTTTCCAATCACGCCGGCCACGACGTTGGGGTACTTCCAGTAATTCTCCAGGCACGTCCTTCCGTAGTCGTACAGCTTGCGAGGGTAGCACTCGGGCGCCTCCTCGTCCCTGCTCAGCACCCCCGGTCCCATTATGGTCGTCAACGGCACGATCACGTAAATGCCCAATTCGGCCGCCCGGTCAAGGAAGTGGGAGTAGTCGTACCGGCAGTCCATCTCGTACAGCCGTACGGCGTTGACCTCCGTCTCGGACGCGAGCTGCTCCAATACATTTATCCAGCCGGACAGGTCGAGCGAGGAGGCGAGGGAGGGGTCGAATGTCTCGTTGTAGTAGTGCCGGGTCTGTGCGGGAGGGGGCGTCGGGAAGCCGATGCCCCTGACGAAGAACCTCCTCGTCTCCTCGCCGTCGCCATTTCCGACGAAGAGGTAGTTTCCCCGCACGGAAACGACGCCGTGGGACGTGATTGGCTCCCTCCTCGGCGAGGACGTCGTGGACGGCATGATGATCGAGAATCGTTGACGATGTGAGCTACCGCTGTATTTTTTGTGGCTGCGGACGGACCTCAGAGGGAGCTCGATGGAAGAAGCAAAGAAGATCTTCTCCAAAGATCAGCCAGGACATAAAGAAATGTTTTCGCGTAGGAATAGATAGCAGTGTACGTAAAGGTATCTTCCTTCTTTATGTCATTATTCAATTTATTCGCTGCGTTAGGAATTGGTACATTTCTACTGGGAAAGTGCAACCCTCCTCTGATCTGTTCACTCGATCTCCACTCGATCTCCACCCGACCCCGCCACGCTTCAGCTTCACCTTCACCATCCGCCACTTTGGTTTGACTGTGGTCTTACTGTTCCACCTTCACTTCCCTTTTCTCACCATCGTGCACCATCGTGCCACCCGAACGCGGCCACCACGGACCGTTTGCCCTTTGTGCATCACTCCTTCTTCGATTTTCTTCCTCGTGTCGTGCCGTCTGGTGGCTGCAACAGCCGAACGTGGCCTCTTACACGCGCCGTCGACTGAACTTCGTGCATCATCGACATCACAACAGCCCAGAGGGTGTACCTCAGTTGCCATTCGGAACCGACCACAGGATGGAGAAGACCGAGAAGACTGCGGACGACGGGGATTGGGTCCCGGGCGTACCGACCACGGAGGAGCTGGAGGAGATGACCAAGAAGGCCGAGAAGACCAAGAAGACCACGGACGACCCCGACTGGGTCCCCGGCCGGGGGTACAAGTTCGGCGAGGGGGAGGGGTACACGTGGAAGCAAACTTACGAGGAGGCGGAGATACACATTCCCGTCGCGGACGGGATCAAGTCCAAGGACGTGAAGGTGAACTTCGGAGCGAGCAAGATCAAGGTCGTCGTGGGCGGGAGGACGGTGCTGGACGAGGCGCTGGGGGTCACGGGGAATAACATCGACGTCGACAGCTGCACGTATACGATCGAGGATGCGGAAAAGGGCGGGGGGAGGGAGCTGTGCGTTACGCTGGCCAAGAAGGAGGATAAAATGTGGATGGACGGCGTCATCAAAAAGAAAAAGAAGGCCTGATATCGTATATCGTCACTGTTTGGGATATGAGATGGGATACCGTTATTCCAGTGGCTCCAATAATCCCGCCTGAAACCACCTGGTTGTAGGCTTGTTTGCAGCCCTCCGCAGATGTTGATTTGTCAAAGGAGGCAAATGATACTGATCTCTTTCCTGTTGTATTTCAAGACAGTCAGTCGGCATACTTTATTGTAGGATGAGCCAACCCATTTCGAGTAAAAGAAGCAGATCAATTCCCTGTGGCTCACAAAAGCAGGCCTGGCAGAGAAAATCTAAGAATAAGAATATTGGAATATATCCAAATGACCTCCAGCTGATGCATCATTGCAATAGTAATAAATATATGTACTCGAGCATTTTGTTTTGGTATCAGGGCCCTACAATTTCCACAACCTCAATCTCTTGGATTTCATTGCCGAATTTCGAGATCAATTGCCAGACGACTTTCCAGAGATCTTTTGATGAAACCAAAGTTTAGCAAAGGAAACCCAGAGTAAAACAAAGTAATATTTGACAAATATCCGCGTTACAAGGATCCTATGTGTCCATGTTTACTAAAGATTCAGATAGGTCCGATCTAGCATCTCTGTTTAAAGTGCATTCTATTGCAAACACTCTCTCAGCAACAACACCTCAATGTAGAGCCGCGCCAAATCACTGCGAGGGGTATCACTGGAACCGATGGCATCCCGGATGGCGCTCAATGCCCCGTCCCAGCTACCAGCTTCAATGGAAGCTGTTACTCCGTCCGGGATGCCATCTAAATCATATTCATATTGAGTGAGTATGGCTTCTAGGGCAACACACCCAAAGGCAGCATTTGTCAGACTCTCGCTGAGGAGAACGTTGTCTGCCATCGGTATCCACGCCCTGGCTTCCTCGGCGCTTGCGACATCCCTTCTGGCCTGCAACAGATTTTCGACCGTTACGGCTGCTCCCTTCGTAGCGTCCATCGAACCCAGATTAAGAAGCGACATGTTGACATTTCTCCTAAACATTTTCAAGGCTCTCCTTGCCTGAGGTCCGGCAAACCAAGGAAATATGAGAGAGACTACAGCGGCCGCCGCAGCACCAATGCATTGGGATGCAATGCGAGCTTTTGCAGCAGATTCTATGCTCGTGCTCAAGACCAACACAGAAGTCAAGTGATACGTTGTCATGGCACCTTGGAAAATATGACAAGGTTGGTTCTACTTGAGTATGGCAAGACACGTCGCGTGAGAGTTGACTTTGGCCGTAAAAACTCACCTTCCAATAGCGTCAGGGACAGAGCATCGAATGGAAATGAAAACTTCGAAGGTCGAACAGAGAACGGGGTCGGGATCAACCAAGTAAATACAAGAGTCAATGCTGAATGTACTCCTATCCGGCCACCTGAAATTCAAACTTCGAGTTAGCATCTTTGATTTCGTCAAAAAGATATTACATCGCACCGACCAAACCTTACCTTTCGATACAACAGCCGTATTGATTCCCCAGCTCAGCAGACCCCCAAGTGCATGGCCAATACTGCGCATGATGCCAGTAAAGATGGTCTCGTCTGCCGTGGACCGAAAGCAGACGAAGAACGACACCTGTTATCGAAGATGACACATCGACATCATAGTTTGAGCGAAGAGAAATAACATAAAGCAGGTAGATGAGCACGAAACTCAACCCAGTGAACTCACCATGCTCCATTGTCCCGTCGACGAGCTTCCAAGCAACGTCGAATACTCAGGCCACCAAGTAGCCATAGCGAACAGTCCCAAGCCCCCCAGCGCATACTGAAGCGCGCGGCCAAGCTGTCGCCTATCGAGGACGCCACTCCCGCAGGATAGCAAAGCCGACACACCTTGGAACCAACAGTAGGTGAGATCCGACATAGCCTCCAAGAAAGTCAGGCGGGAGACCAACCTCGGCCAGGCGCAGCCGTCGCTCCACGATTCTTGAAGGCCTTCCGCGACGCCCAACAGGCGGCCCAGGGATCCCTCCTCCTTCATCAGCGACCTGTCGTGTTCGAAGTGCACCAAGTGTCGCTGTTCCTCGACAAGGTCGGAAACGATGCCGGAGAGCAGCAGGGCGTGGAGACGGTTGGCGGAGGAATCCGCCGTGCCGCGAAACTCCTTCGCCGCCCTCCCGGCATTCTCCGCCGCCGCCTTGGCCAGCTGCTTCGTCTCGCTGTGCGCGTGACAGATCTTCGTGGAGGGCACGTCGAACCACTTCGGGTCGGTGACCACGGATTCCTTCAACGCTTCCAGCCCGTCCGCGACGGGCTGCATCTTGTACGACTTCCTGGGACACTCCAGCACCATCGAGATCGACGACGCGAGACTAGACGCGGCCTCGAGCTGCTTTGCCGTTGCCACGAGGAGCTCCTCGTCGTCCACCTCGTCCACGATCTCCCCAAGAGCCCACAGGACTATGGCGACGTGGTAGACAGTCTGATCGACGTACCTCCCCAGCTTGTGGAAGCCGTCGGCCGGGAGGGAGGAAAACGGATGGAAGACGCTCGTCTCGTACGTTCCCATGTCGCCGTACAGGGAGATCGGCGTGCAGAGTCCCGCGTAGTTCGTCTGCTGCAAGAGGGAAGTTCGCCATGGATCGAAAGGTACGCCTTTGGTCCCCCTTTTCGCCTAAACCTCCCACTCTGGATTCGCCCTTGGCCCTCAAAATGGCCGCGGCCGAGTCCAGGCAGTCCGCAACGCCCCGAACGACCCCGCTGGACAGGCTGAGCATCTGGTACGTCGCCGAGTGCCAGGGGGGCACGGCGTACACTGCCCAGCAGATTCCAACAAAAATCAGGGACGGGATGGCGTTCGGACCGACGAACTCCACGAAGATGGATTTCGCCGAGGGCAGGTCGTGCCTGAAGTTGAGCAGCGGGCCGTAGAAGACCTCGGTGAAGATGATTATGAGCACGAACCCTATCGATCTTAAGTTGTTCAACACCCCGATGTATGATATCATGGGCAGCGACAGGAATAGGAAGATGGCCATGAGCGCGGCGTAGGCCGCGCCCAGGTCGTCGTCCCGCAGGAGCGGAAATATCGCGCTCAGGATGCACCCCGCCAGAACCATGGCGAAGGCGCACCCGAGCCCGAACCAGGCCGACCATCCCGCGCTGTAGAAGGCGAGGTTGCCGCCCGATATGAGCTGGACGGGAAGGCTCCAGTCGATGTAAACCTTCGTCTTGGGAGGGTAGAAGAAGAGGACGTAGAATATGGCGTGCATGACCGCGTAGCGGACGGACCACTCGGTGCGCGAGTCGGTGAGGAACCGGCGGAGGAACGGCTGGGATGGCGATGGCGGTCGAGATGATGGCGGCGGCGATTGCGATTGCGATAGAGAGGGCTCGTCTCCTTCGCGAGACCCGCCGTCATGACCGCTGGCGAATGTCGACTCGCTCTCGCGGTCGGTCAGCAGGGGCTCCTCCATGATGATCGGTAGCGTAGAGTTCCAAGGGCGCCCAGGTCATGGCATAAAAATGAATTCTGTGCAAAGAGGATGCCTGATCTGAAAGAAGCGAGCGAGGGGTGAAGAAGCTGACCGCGAGGAGGCTGGAGAGGGACGCGTGTCGATGTCCTGTATTAATTCCCACGCTAAATTTCATGTACGTGCTGACATAATAAAGAGGAATGAGATCTGAGATATACGTGTGTCAAAGACATCAATGAGAAAGAGTCATTTTGCACAGATGCACCATGGGCAAGAAAAAAATGAAGCCACAGCAGATGAAGAAAGCCTGGACAAAGAGGACAAAGGGCCTGATTTTAGGTATGAGCTGCCCCACTGCTTCCACTTGCTCGATTATGCTCGCGCTGCTTCAGCGTGAAAAATAATAGTGTAGCTTGTGCCTCCATCAGCTGCCCCAACAAATCTTTGCCATCTTGACCAAGAGAAGCATTGCCAGAGAGGGTCAAGCCTAAAATTGATGAACTGGTGGAAGTGGCCGAATTGGGTTCTACATGCTGCCTATACGCCATCAATACATACAGTTCCACCAATGGACTGGGAGAGTCTCCCTCCCCTTCAATCATTGAGCTGATTTCTTGCAAAAGAACATTCAAACAAAGTATGGTTGTCTTGATCAAATCGTTCCTGGTGCTCCTGCTTTCAGATGCAGGCACATCGTCTTCAAGAGATTCCTTTGACCGTGCATAGTGAAGGATAGATGACATCGCCCTACCATACACAAACCATAATTGATAGGCAAATTATATGATTCTTGGTCCACGTTTGCATGTGGTCCAGCCTGCATAGCAGGATGATTCAAATATCGAATGCATAATGACCATCAATGCAGTCAAGGCCATTCTGAAGTCTTCTTCACATCCCGAAAGTATCTTCCTTCGGGCATTGAACACGGCACGGGGATTGGGCTTGTCGATATTTTTCATCTTTTCTTCCATTTCACGTATCGTAACTTTTGCTTCGTGAATGCTTGCCTTGACTTCACCTATCCATCCAGATGTCTGTTTTGCAATCTTGGCTAGATATTCATCGCCTGACTCGTCACTCGATGGAGTATCGACTGCAACTTCTTCCGTCAATGAAGTATCGACTGCAACTTCTTCCGTCAATGACATCTGTTCAAGTCCGTGGGGTAGAATAATGCGCTTGACAAGATCAATAACACCTTGGGCATCCAGAGGAAAATCTTCATTGGCCACAGTCACCATCTGGAGATAATATGAATCTCGTATGTCGCGCAGTCGGAATGCAATCGGACACTGTCCAGTTAATTCATCGTGATTTGGAGGTCTGAGAATGGATGGTTTTCCACCAAGAACTAAATCGCAACTCTTCCCATCAAAAGCTATATCACTCCTGCGAGTAGGAAGAATGCTTTTCAGGTGAGAACACGACGATGTTCGGCACATGTCGCAGTGCGCGATCTTGGAAAGCTCCATCGCTTCGTTGGCTGAGATGATCGTGGGCAACGTTTCCTTGAACTTGACTCCACCAATACTTGAACTCCAAGTTGTAGCCTTCCTCTGGTGGGACTGCTGATAGATGTGAAAGCTCTCGCTCAAAAATGAAACAAAGGATTCCATGTTCCTATCACCCCATTTACGAGCCTCTTTTTCAATGGTAGCAGATGTGTCGGGCGAGTCGATGAAAGAATCGAGGATGCCATCCAGCACTGAACTGATGAGATCCGCCTCATGACCTTGGGAAGCATTCTCACTCTCACTACCCCCTGCTGTATCCTTGCTTTTTCCCACTTCTGCTTTTACAGCTTCATTTCCATCAGATGCCCTTTTGCTCTCTTTCTTCACGCTTGGACTCGAGACAAGTTTCGCCCGTACCCTCTTCCGCTCTTCCATCAGATGACGCAAGATCATGAATGCAAGCAGCGGTTGTTGGGTAAGCAGAGGCTTGCCCGTCGCCTCGCCGCGGTCCTCCTCTCCCGACGGCGCAGAAACGGCCGGGAATATCTCTCCTGCGATGGCAGCCGCCGCGTTACAACACGGGGTGGACCAGTTGTGGTGCCTTTCAAGGCCATCGTTGGGGACATAGCGGCCACTGATGGCACCATCGTCACCCTTGCCGCCACCGCCGGCATTGCCGGACTTGGATCCACGCTTCTTATTGCCGCCGCGTTTCTTCTTCATCTTCACAGTCGGGTCCGTCTCCGCCTTCGTATCAACTGGAGCGCCTCACTTTAGCCGTATACATCATGACACATCACATCAACATCACGACATCGCACCCATCACCCACGCAATACGCGCAAACAAACATCAAACACGCCTAGCAGGGACACTGATCAGGCGTCAACCTCGTTATATCACCTCTCTCTAGCTCCTCCACCGACCTCTTCGGACCAGGCACGAATAGGCACGAATAAGAGCTTCGGACCAGGGGTCTGTACCTGGTCGGTACCCGGTACCCGATACCCGATTTTTTCGAG